>VYZS01098531.1:18582-33414 GCA_013400695.1 Neodrepanis coruscans
CCGCGACTCCGCACCGGGCCGGAACCGCACTCCCCGCTGCAGCCCCCCACCGGTGCGCGCCTCGGCTGTGGGCACAGCCCGCCCGGCTTTGCGCCCCAGCCCCTCCTCGGAGCGGGGCCATGGCCGACCCCAGCCCAGGACCGGGATTGCGCCTCCCGCAGTCATTCTGGACGGCGCGATCACCGCCCGTGCTGGCCAGCAAAGCTGGGGCCGCACAGCGCCGAAACTCTGCATCGAACCGGAGCCGCACCTCCCAGCAGCAGTGCCTGCCGTCCACGCCGCCGGAGGTGGTGGTGGGGGGAAGGGGCGACCGAAAAAAACCAAACAACCATGCGGGCATGGGGGCGGGCGGCCCCGGAGCAGAAAGCAGTCGCCAGGGCCGCCAGCGCAAGGCAGTCGCCGTACCGTGGCTTGATCGTTTTTAACTTTCATTTTTTAGCCCCACGACACATGGCAACAACAACAATAATAATTTGATATATTTGTGCTCTATTCTTCACATTTTGTTTGGCAAATAACTATGATTCTGCCTTGCTTGTATCCTGGATAAGAAACTGAATGAGTCATGCAAGGCCATACTGGACAGCACAGGGAACATTTAATCAGTGATAACAAGTAATGCTTTGCAACAAACTTTGTATCTTGTTTGATATCTTAAATAACACTGCAAATATATGTAAAAAAGAAGTCTGTCTGGGCTCACTGGTGTCCTGAGAAAACTTTACAATATTTTGGTCTGTCTGTTAGGCGCCTGCGAAACACAGGCATTGGATCCATTGGTCTATATACGAAACAAGTGACGTGGACTTTGCAGTTCCTTCATTGTAATAAAATACCAGAGTCATGAAGCCAAACTGAAATCTTTATCCCAAACACTTAGGGAGTCAAAGCCTTTCCCATTTCATATTGCATTAGATTAAAACTAGAACACTTTAACACAAAATCTCTCCTAATCAGGGCCCTAAATGTACTTCTAGAGTTGATGTGGTTCTACTTGTCCTTAGCCCTGTTAGTTGCATTTTATGGATTAACCTTGGACTCCGGATGTTGCTTTGCTTTTGCCAGAAGGTCACTGGACAGTCAGGTGGAGCTGCTGATACCATCACCCTGCCCTGCTACCTCTGCTTCACTGCCATGTATGAGGGCCTGGTCCTGCTTGCTTGGGGGCTGCTCCGGGCCTCGTATTCCTTAGGAAGCCATGTACTTTTGATGATCCTGACAACGACTTTTTAGCTCTCCTTGTTTCCTTGATTACTAAGAAAATATCTTTTAATTATCTTATCACTTTTTAAGCATATTTCAACTTTTTCTTCTTCCCAAAAACAAATATATGGCTATTACACATGAAAATTATATATAAAAATTCTATTTGTTATAAATGTATTGTTAATATTTGTGAACAAAAGCAAGTTCTGCTTTTAAATGGAAGACCTTCTTTCTGCTTCTATATAAGATGCATAAACTCCTTCCAGAAGGAACTTGTCTATTAATTCCTAACATGCCTTTTCTGTAGTTTGGAAGATAGATGATGAAACAGCACATATGTTTGTTTTCATTAATAGTCATAGATTTTAAATTCAGAATAGACTCTTCTGTTATTTACTTGATCTCCTAGTAGAACTGCTAAAATTTGAGTTACTGTCTGTGTTCATGTGTTACAACTGAGATCTTAAAACTGACACTTCTAAATCTGAGCATGATTACATTGGTACCGTCCCCTTCAATTCCCTTTGGCTAAATTTGCTATGTTGGAGGGAGGAAAACTTAATTGCAAATCTATTTGTATATGTATTTTCTCTGCTTTTCACATGTACAGATTCACCATCGTTGTTTTGACATGCTAATCCTCTACAGTGAACTGGTAATGCAAAGATGCCACATTTCTTTAGAAGTTGTCCCCAAGCAAATTCATCTCTGATGAAGCTGGTCATGACATGATGAAGTGCAAGTGCTAGGTGATTCAAACCACTTCATGAACTCCTTGATATACCAGCCCAGAAAGCAATAAGCACTCTTGAAGGACTGTGATGATTAACAGGCTTTTTCAGGAAGCTGGAAGCAAGGGCTTCTCCAGATCTCTATACGCAAGGGTGATTATATATAAATAGAGTATAAAAAAGAGAAAATCTCATCCTGTGTCCTAAGCCAGATATTTTTTTTTCATCTGCCTCCAACACAGCTCTCTCCCTTTCTGGGAAACATATTTTAAGTGGAATACTTGACAGAAACTAATGAAGCTGCTTAGGAAAGCTTGTCAAAGAGAGATAGGTTCGTTCTTTTTTCCTGGGATTTTGAAGAGAATAATGGCTGAGTTATGGAGGAAGCAGGAAGATATAGAAATATAACTATCTTTTTCATGCTGCACTAAAGCTGTTTTGTATTCTCACTAACACTGACTTTCTGGTGTTTCTGGTGACTGGCAGAGTAAAAATGTTGACTATTTGAACCTGAGCTGGAGGTGCATCAGTTCCATGTTTGTGATGGGTGAGGCAGAATAGGCTGAGCTGAAAAAACCTGGATAAAGGCAAGGCAGACACGTAGATACACCTGGTCAGAAATACTCTGTCATTGTTTGCGCAATGCAGACTTTGATTTTGCCCCTTGATGTTCTTCTGGAAATGTCAGATCTGGGACCCAACACCCCGTCCCTGAAAGTGGAAGAGTGATTAAAAGTTAGCTACACTGACTTCTCCAGGTTGATCTCTACCCAAGACCGTGAGTGAGCTTGTGGAGGCATACTTTATTAGTAAGGGGTTCTTCTTTGCTGTGATTAGCATCTCTTTTACTATGCGTGTGGCTGTTAACATACCAGCAGGGCAATCCAGGAAATGTGGTAACATGTGGCTGAAGATTTCTGAATATCAGCTTAGATAGCTACTGCTGCTGAGCTGTAACATGGTCATGAAGACGCAGATGTGGTGTGTGCTTTATGCACTGGCAAATTCCCCAGGACAGTGATTGTATTTTAAATTTCTCCACTCACTCTTTAGGGAAGGCATCAGTGTGCTTTCAAGCTAATCGATGTGGATAGCTGAGGAGTGTAATGCATATGATGTACTAAAATGTCTTCTTGCAGATAAGCTCAGTCTCAGCTGTTACACCAAACTCACAGCATTCATAAAAGAGAACACCTAACAAGGTTAATGAGACTCTTCCCTATTTAAGAACAAGATATTGGGTTTAATATGCAACCACTAGCAAAATAAAACAAATCCTCGACTTTCAGGCTAGGCTTATTGCATTATACTGGAAGGTATTAAGATTTGGGTTCATGTTCTGGCAGAGAATATTCTGCACAGAAATGTGGCTAAAAAACCCCTCAGGATTCCGAGTTCAGCCAACTTCTACTCTCTCGAGCAACTCCTAGGGACAGTGTTGTGAATTAGGAGAGACAGTCGACCATTCCTAGTAGGAAGCCACAGAACGAAAGGAGGCAGACTATACCATTGTTCTCAGGGCCAGGGAATGGGACCGGTCACTGTTAAGTTGAATGGTATAGATATAACATCAGGATAAGAATTTATAAGTCAGGATGCTTAGGAAACTGTCTATTTAGAAAATAAACATTATCTCATGGACAGGTTTGAACAGACTGTTGTGAACGTTCTGTCTTTCAGATTTTGCACAGTGAAAATACAGTGTAAATAGGGATTTGTGTTATTTTGCTTCCCAGAAATGACACAGAAATAGTACCTCAGAATATCTTGCTGGGAATTCAAGCCCTAAATGGAAAGGTTAGTAATTATTTGCAATCTGTACCAAGTCTCTCTCTGATTCTCAGTTGGATTGACTTGATAACTCCTCAGTTTCTAACAGCTCTATTCCACCTCACCTTCTTCTCACATACAATGTTTATGAAATCAAACTATTTCCAAGCACTTTAAAAGTAGACATCCAAATTCTAATAGAAATTTACTTCCTTTTTTCTTTATTTTTGTTTCTTTTCTTTTTCTTTTATTCAATCTCTAGCCACCAGGTTTTAGCATGGATGCAATGTCCAAGGCAGCTCCTAGTGCATTGGGATAACTGTTAATAACTGGTGTGTGTTGTATAATAACAGCAATAATATGTTATTTAACCATAGGAAGTATTTTTGCCTTCACAGGCTGTCTCTTTCTACTGGCAGAGACTGATTGGAAAAGCAAACAAATGCTATGTATGAGTTTTAAAAAGCTTTATATCAAATGGCACAAATTAACTTAGCCTACTGTCCCAGTGTGTTCAACAGTAGTGTTAAGAATACGTTTCTTGCTAAAATGACTGTAACTTACATAATTTTGCAATCATATATCATATATTATATTTTACAATCATTTATCAATGAATAATCTTTATACAGCATGAAGTGGAATTAATTTTTTCTTCCTCTCATTGAACATCAAACATCAGAGACTGTTCTGTTCAACAGCTGGAGATATAACAAAATGACCAAAGTCCAGCACTGTGGGTCCCCAAATAATATGCCCCATGGTCACTTTCATTCAAAAGCATTATCAGTGAAGATTGATGTTATCATGCAGTGCTTCATCTTTGAGAGAGTACGCTGCTCATATCAGGATGGTGCACTGCATGTCGCCATATGTACATGTTGTACCAAAGTAGTACAAATGTATTCATTATTGAATTCCTTTCAATGCATCAGTCTCTGGTGGGAGTTTTGGACAGAATATATCTCTTTCAGGTCACATGCCTACCTGAATACCTGCAAACAAGATTCCTCATCAGCCAGCTCTGCTACTCTGTCCCTTTCTCTCCCTGGATGTGTGGAAGAGATCTTAATTAATCCTTAGGGCTCCTCTCAGGAAGCCCACCAGGAGAGTGTGTTCACCACTCTGAAAGTGGTTCTAGAATGGAAGAAAGACTGGGTAGTGGCACATTATAATCAAACAATACATAACACTGAGAAAGATTTGCTTCAAATTGTCTTTTGAACCCATTTCAAAATAGAAACTTTATATATATGTTAAAAGAAACTGCAGCCTGCCAGGCATTAAATAATTTTTTTTTCATATGTTCAGATGGCTTTATAGCAGCCAAACTCAACAAGTATCTGATGCAACTGCACAAAACCAAGGAAACAGAAAGCTTGCATAACTGGGTAATTCTAGTCCTCTGCTGGGTGTGAGACACTTCAATTTAGCACTTATACATCAACAAATGTGTATAAAGGGATAGTATTTTAGATTTAGGATGATAACAAAGTCCCCCCTTCTTGTCTGAAGAGCAAAAACCTGTAATGCAAGTAATGTCAAGCTTTTTGTGTCAAGCCACCTACCCTTATGTCTCTGAACAGAGCAAGAAACGCTAGATGTAAAGTGGATCACACTACAATCATTAGCCTTCCTACAATCATCATCCACTTTAGATACTTCATTCTCCATATTATATTTCCAGATGCTTTCTCCAGAACAATGTAAACTAGTGCTCACATGAGGATCTTGGTACTTCTCTCGGGATTCTCCTGGAGATTCAGCAGGTGAAGCCTATTGTATATAACACAGTATGGAGAGTAAAGATGTGCTCTGAGCAGTTGGAGCTCAGAGACGATAAGTAGGGCTAAATTCTGCCTCTTGTCCTGGAGAGAGTCAAGATACTGTGTATCTGAGGAGTAGTCCAGCTCCACTTACTTTTAGAAACAATTTGCTCTGTATTTATATACCTATGTTGTAGGGTGAATCAAAAGTGGCAGTATATAAAACAACCTAATAAACAGATATATTTTAAGATATTGGAGGATAAGAAATATTATTTTCTTGTGACCAGTTAAACCCTGAAAGTGTGACTGAAAATGAGGCTCTTGCCTCCACTAAAGCCTGCTTTCTACTGCTTTGGAAGATTTGGGAGGTATGCATAACTATGCATATTTTTAACAAGTTTCATATGCATCTCACTTTAATTGTTCATGTCTTTCCTGACTGCAAAGGGAAAGCCACATGAAAAAAAATAAAAAAGAAGGAGTCTGAGGAAAATGTCCAAGGTTCTTGTGGAAACTAACAGAAAATCTCTGAATAGGAAATTGCCTCTGCCAGATATCAAATTGGTGAGCAAGTTTGCCCTTTCAAAGCCCAAGCAAGACACTAAAACTTTTCAGATGATGATTCAAGGGAAGAAAGGAGGTTAAGTGGGCTGTCAGCAGCTGCACAGGGGGACGATGATGACTGACTCTGAGAGGCACATAAGCAAGCTGAAAGAAAACAAACTGTCCCACCTAACCCCACCTAACCTTGAGATGGAAGTAGCAGGATAAAACTGAATTTACTGAGGCTGACTGAAAGATGAAAGCTGAGGTAAGGGTCTTTTGTTTGCTTAAGCCCTTTTTTCTGTGTTTGAGTGAATAATGCTTTGTTTTGGAGAAGCTGTCTTGGGGTCACCTCAATTCATCTGCTGTCATAGGCTTTTGGAAGAAAAGACATATTGATGACAAACACAGTTGGGTCTGTCAGTAGAACATGTGTAGTAAATGAGAGATTGCCACCAGGATTTCCAGGATTTCAGAGTGGTGGGACCATATGACTCTATCCATTGGAAGTTGAAGGTAAGAAACCTCTTCAGGAAAGCATGCTTGAGAGGTATGAAAAGGCACTTCAGTATAGCTTATCAGTAGTTGCCACTACTGCTACAATTCTTTCAGTTTAAGAAAGCAGAATATTCTCTACTGAAAATCCTTTCCTCTAATTTAAGTAAACTAAAAAAAGAGCAAACATTTACTTAAAAAATATGTAAAATGCTATAAGCTTATGCTTCCTGCCAACAGCTGATATCCACAACAAATGATCCAGAACTGGCATGTCCTAGTTCCGTGCTTAAAATGGAGTATTTGGTAGATATGTTACTGTATGTGGTTAAGTTTTGTTCTGAATAGCTGGTTTTCTGCTCACATAGTTTAAAAATACTTGAAGAACTCTAATTTGCAGTGGCCTTAAAAGATTAAATATTTATATTTATTTAAGGATATTATCTTCCTTGCAATTTTCTTTGAAGCATGACCTGTAAACACCTAGTAGCCAGTACTGATTACATTCCAATTATTGGAATGCTCCTGAAATCAGACACCTACCCTGCAGGCAGGGGTGGGTGTGTGGCCCAGGAAGGTTTCAAATCACTTTTTTTAATGACTCAAGATAAGTGCCATAATTTGAAATAACAAGCAGGGGAATCTTTTTTTTTTCCCTAATGCCAATAAACAGGAAGAATGTTGGGTCCTCATTAATGCATATGCAGCATTAGAAAACCTAGCAACAAAATTGTTTCAGGTTATTAGTTGTCTGCTGGAAGGCCAGAGATAGAACATCATGGGAAAGAAAACTACTTTACCCCTGTCTTACTTTCATATCTGTAGTTCAAAGGGACTGGGTTTTTTTTGACTCTTATAGAATGAAAATTTGATTTTATTTTGCTAATTTTGAGTTATACAATCTGTTTCGGTGAATCTGGAAATAGGCTGTTGTTTCTTTTCTTGATAAATGCTCTGTAAGTAAATGTTTAAACTGGAACATATCTCTATAGATATTCATATTTAATGTTGTTGTAGCTTCATCAGACTTACTCCAGGGCTGATATGCCAGACAGCAGATTTTTCTTCTCTTTGAAGGGAGGAAGTGGGATGTAAGAAACAGGAAAAATATTTTCCTCTTGAAATAAGTTTCAGACTTCATAATTTATGTTTCATCTAAAAAAATATTTAACAACCTCACAAGGGAAATGTTCTATGGTCTGTCAAGAATTAATGTCCTACCACCGTAACAGAGAGGAAGGGCCACAGACATTGAAGTACAAACATTGACATGGGATAGCAAAAGAAGCAACTAGCTCTATGAGTGCAGATCTGTAAAATTCAATCTGCAGATATGTTTTCTGCTCTTTCTTTTGATTTTAAGTGCTGTGTGGCGAGAACCCTAACCGAGGTTCTTGGTATTGAAGCTTGTTTAAGGGCTAAGTGTGTGTATATATATATATATATATAGTCAGAATCTCCACTATGTCATGACTTGATAATGCAACACATCCTTCAGGCCCACTTAATTTATTGGAATATTATCTTTCTCCATTCCTCAGTCAAGTTTGGCTGAAGCATCAGCTATTAAATCCAAAAGTCACTGGAGATGGAGGAAATTCAAGACAAACTTGCATGTATATGCATGCAGGTACTTCTAGGGTAATCCTTTGCTGAATTAAAAGAGTTATGGTGGTGTGTGTTGTTATACACCTGGCTTAGTAAGGGTATAGGACATGAGGACCTTCTTCCAGATGTCTCACTGGTGTTCAGTGTTTTTTCACTGTTGCTCTGGAACCACCTGTGGCACCTGGGACTGGTCCAAATTGTGACCTGAAGCCAGAGCCTGGACAAAGCTAGCTGTTTGAACACCCTTTCACAAAATCTGTGGGGAATTACTGACCATCATCAATCTCTAACTTCCTGAGACTCATAGCTCATCAGGAAGCAAAAGACATTTTTCTAAATACAAATGTGATTTTAGAACAAAGGTCTTGAAACTTCATATTCTAAAAAAATTGTAACTAAGTGCAAAATCTGCCATTAAATTTCTTTCCAAAGCATATAATAATATACATAAGAAGAGAAGAACTTTAGAAAAGTTAGGCCCCAGATTAGTGCAAAGGAATGTGTAAGAACTGATCAACATCTAGTATACCTGTCTGTAGTATCAAGCAATTAACAATCCTGCAGCATGAAAATTGCTGGAATAGTCCTGATTTAAGAGGCTGAATCATTATTTATACCCATGTGTCTGGGATTTGACTGAGTCAAAGTAACTGGGACTGCTTTCAGAAGTAAATGTATGTGTTACCACCTCAAATGCATGTAGCCTTCCTTTTAGNCTTTGAAGGGAGGAAGTGGGATGTAAGAAACAGGAAAAATATTTTCCTCTTGAAATAAGTTTCAGACTTCATAATTTATGTTTCATCTAAAAAAATATTTAACAACCTCACAAGGGAAATGTTCTATGGTCTGTCAAGAATTAATGTCCTACCACCGTAACAGAGAGGAAGGGCCACAGACATTGAAGTACAAACATTGACATGGGATAGCAAAAGAAGCAACTAGCTCTATGAGTGCAGATCTGTAAAATTCAATCTGCAGATATGTTTTCTGCTCTTTCTTTTGATTTTAAGTGCTGTGTGGCGAGAACCCTAACCGAGGTTCTTGGTATTGAAGCTTGTTTAAGGGCTAAGTGTGTGTATATATATATATATATATAGTCAGAATCTCCACTATGTCATGACTTGATAATGCAACACATCCTTCAGGCCCACTTAATTTATTGGAATATTATCTTTCTCCATTCCTCAGTCAAGTTTGGCTGAAGCATCAGCTATTAAATCCAAAAGTCACTGGAGATGGAGGAAATTCAAGACAAACTTGCATGTATATGCATGCAGGTACTTCTAGGGTAATCCTTTGCTGAATTAAAAGAGTTATGGTGGTGTGTGTTGTTATACACCTGGCTTAGTAAGGGTATAGGACATGAGGACCTTCTTCCAGATGTCTCACTGGTGTTCAGTGTTTTTTCACTGTTGCTCTGGAACCACCTGTGGCACCTGGGACTGGTCCAAATTGTGACCTGAAGCCAGAGCCTGGACAAAGCTAGCTGTTTGAACACCCTTTCACAAAATCTGTGGGGAATTACTGACCATCATCAATCTCTAACTTCCTGAGACTCATAGCTCATCAGGAAGCAAAAGACATTTTTCTAAATACAAATGTGATTTTAGAACAAGGGTCTTGAAACTTCATATTCTAAAAAAATTGTAACTAAGTGCAAAATCTGCCATTAAATTTCTTTCCAAAGCATATAATAATATACATAAGAAGAGAAGAACTTTAGAAAAGTTAGGCCCCAGATTAGTGCAAAGGAATGTGTAAGAACTGATCAACATCTAGTATACCTGTCTGTAGTATCAAGCAATTAACAATCCTGCAGCATGAAAATTGCTGGAATAGTCCTGATTTAAGAGGCTGAATCATTATTTATACCCATGTGTCTGGGATTTGACTGAGTCAAAGTAACTGGGACTGCTTTCAGAAGTAAATGTATGTGTTACCACCTCAAATGCATGTAGCCTTCCTTTTAGACTTTCAGGATAAAATTCTTGAAGTGTTTAATCACTTGACCTTGCTTTAAATAGGTGTGAGGCATCTAATACCTTTGAACTTAAAGCTTTGAAATCCTGGATCACAATGTGCTCTTACTCTCTTCCTGAGGCACCAATCTACACAACTGCTTATTTCATTTTTCCTCATACAGAGGCTACCCTGGGCTAGTCAGTCCAGGGTTTTGTCATACCTTGTCCTTCTGCTGCTGGACTAGACGAAATCAATAGAGTAGGTTTTTTGGGGAGGTTTGGTTTGTTATTTTTTGGTACAAATCTGAATTTGTACAATTAAAAAAAAATCCAATGGCAAATGACTAGTTGAAAAAGTACACTTGGTGTTCCTCTTCCCTTTTTTCTTAATATCTTCAGTCCTTACTAATGATACATTTTGGTATCCTTGCCCTTTTCCATTCTAGAACTAGTTTAATAGCAAAAATAGCAAAGAAAACATCTTTTTTGCTCACTCCACACTCAACTTTTCCTTGTGGTACATTTCAGTCATGGCACTGAATTGATGAAATAAAATGTTGAAAGAGGACATTTTCTGCACAGTGTTTCTCTGAGATAGTGGTGTTTGTTTTGGTGTGATTTTTTTGTTTGTTTTTGTGTGGGTTTCTGGTTTGTTGGTTTGTTTGGGTTTTGTTGTTATTGTTTGGTTTTTATTGTCCCTTAGCTGCAGTGCTAGAAGGTATCATTGTGAAAACCACCTGCCTACTCTCCCTAATTTTGCCTATGTCATGACTTGAAAAAATGAATTCTACACAACCCTCTTTTCTTCCCTTTCTAGCTCAACATTTAGTCATAATTTTTTCCAAGGGAGCAGTTGGCATCCAGTAGTCAATTCTTGTGCTTTTTTGGCTGCCCAGAAAGGTTACAAAAGATATCTCTGTGTCCCGGTTTGGATGCTAGGGGGTGTTACCAAGTGATAAGAGATTGAATAAAGAAACAACAACCAAAAGATTTTATTCAACAANTTCTGGTTTGTTGGTTTGTTTGGGTTTTGTTGTTATTGTTTGGTTTTTATTGTCCCTTAGCTGCAGTGCTAGAAGGTATCATTGTGAAAACCACCTGCCTACTCTCCCTAATTTTGCCTATGTCATGACTTGAAAAAATGAATTCTACACAACCCTCTTTTCTTCCCTTTCTAGCTCAACATTTAGTCATAATTTTTTCCAAGGGAGCAGTTGGCATCCAGTAGTCAATTCTTGTGCTTTTTTGGCTGCCCAGAAAGGTTACAAAAGATATCTCTGTGTCCCGGTTTGGATGCTAGGGGGTGTTACCAAGTGATAAGAGATTGAATAAAGAAACAACAACCAAAAGATTTTATTCAACAAACAGTAAACCCGACAATAATACTACGCAGAAGAAAACAAACTATTCTCCTCCAGGCAAGCTGCTGGGCTGGTGGAGCAAGGGAAGGAAGGGAGTCTGGCCTGTGGATGGCACTGGTCCCACTCCAGAGCTGCTGGAAAATAAGAGAGTGAGAGGAAACCCTGGGGGACCTCAAGAGGAAGAGATACCACTGCTGGACGTGCTGCACAGCACTGTGCTGTCTCTACAGTGGATCCAGCCATGGGTCAATGGAGAGAGAGGAGGGGCAAGGGAGCAGAGCCAAGACGGAGCTGGGATGAAAGATGAGCTGCAAAAGAGGCAGGACTTCTGTGCCTGCTGCCTTCTTTCTGAGTCTCAGTAAGAAAGACAGAACAGTAAGTAGAATAAGGTATAGAAAGTAGGAAAAGAAATACATATAGTAAGCCAATCTTACATTCTTTCAGCTGGTGAGAACCTCACTTTTGTGTCACATGAGGCAGACACCAATATGACAGCTGGGGCATGCTTTGCAGGATTATCTTCTGTGGAGAGGTTCAACCTCCCTCTATATAGTGCCTCTTTATATTTACCACAGTAAAATTCTCCGAGTTCTCTTGACGGGTGGGAATGTTGTCTCTTTCTTAATGCCCATCAGGGCATGTCTATATGCACATACCTAGGAACTGTACCCAGGAACTGGATATTCCATCACACTCCCTTACCCTGTTATATGTACATGGTTACACTGTGGCTACTCATGCTAGCGCACAGGTTTCTCAAGCCTTATGTAGAAGGCCCCATATACCAGATGTGGCTTGTTAAGATTGTCTAACTCCATAAATATACTGGCTTCTGAAAAACTCCTTATACAGGTATTTATTTGTATTCTGAAGAGTTGGTTTTCCCAAGTTAATTGAAACTGATTCAGAGGAAATCTTCCAACTATTCTAAATGTATTTTTAAAAATGTCATCATTTGCTTTTCTGTTGCTGTATTCCTATAAAGATCATTAACTCTGTCATTGCAATATAGCAATAAAACCTGAACAATTCTGTTATTTGAGAACAGAGGCCTTCATAAATTTATAAAAATAATTGGGTTTTTTTAATCGCTGACATAAAAGTATTCCAGTAATTTAAGGGTTCAGAACAGAATTTTAAACCTAAAGACAAGATTATTGAACTGAATGTAACTGAATCAGAAATTGACTTTCCCATAAAGTGAAAAGTTGCCCAAAATTTAGAAGAAAACCTAGAAGAAATGTGTAGATAATATTTTCTTATTTCCCCCACAAAATAGTATGGGATTTTATATTGTTACAAATTAGCCACTACAAAAGTGTCACCTAAACTTTTGATTTTGGTCTCTCAAGGTCCACAGCCTCTGCAAAATATGAAGGAATTTCGGTTTATACTGCAGCATATGATTACCATAGTCATAAAAATGATAAACTAAAACACATATTTAACACTTGCCCCTCATTCCTATGTTGATTAGATTTCTAAAACCAGAAGGAATAATTAATCTGACCTAGTGTATAACAAGGCCATTTAATGTCGCTTGGTAATGACTACATAATACTCAGTAACCTGTCTTTCAGAAAAAGCCACTACAGTAAGTAAAAAGACTTCGAAGAAACACCTACTTTAACACTGATCAAAAAAGATTGTCTTTGCATATTCCCTACTGAGAAAGCTTTGGAAAGATAGAGGAAAAAAAAGGGTAATTTCTATTCAGAATACCTAGGTTTCTTCTTCTTTCTCCATTGATTTCATGTACATTGCAAAAGGTATCAGCAAGAAAATTATCCTATGGAAATACAAAATACTTAAAAACCCCAACCCACTTGATAAAAGACCTATGTTAATTTTACGCCAAAACTGTTTTTCTAAACTTCAGCCTGGATTACATATATAAGAATGAATTTTTAGCTGTGGTTTGACTGAAGATAGCAATTTAGAACAGAAGTGCTAATATAATCTTAGATGGAAAAAAATCTTAGATGAATGTCTGCACAGCAATCTGCTTGCAAAGAGTTTTCAGAGTGAGCAGAGCAATTTTTGGTTGTTAAAGCTAATCAATGGGGGTTTTTTTATTAAGAAGCATCATACCCACTTTTTGCTGTTGCACTTTTCAGGGAATTTCACCATTTCCAGCAAAAAGTGCACACATTATCATAGCCTTTTGCCAAGGTCCAAAGTTTTATCATGGTCAGTTGAAGTTCCAAATCTATATCCACAATTTCCTTAAATATATACAATTGAGAACCTTGTTGGGCAAAAATAAAAAAAAAAATCCAGTTATTACATGGTCAGACTGGGCCACTCATCAAAGCTTTAGTTCCCACTGACGGTTCTCCATTTTCACACTTAGAATGTGACACCCAGCATTCATTAAAAGAAGTTTAAACCCTATGCATACAGTTGCCTTTTTCCTTTATTTCTTACATTTTTAAAAATTTGTTTGTTCATCTACATCCTATCATCCACAAAATCATAATGTATGTGGTTTTCAACAGTTTTCCACCTGTGATTCATTACCTGTTAATGCTATGAAAAAGGACTAAAATATAATGTGAGGTTTTTTGTAATAGGTACACATGTATGTACAACCATTAATTGCTTTGTAGCCTTCATAAAGGTGCTTGAGTCACCACCGGAGGACATTTTCAGTGATGCTGGCTGTCTAAATTTCGTTGTCTGAGTGCCAGTCACACTTCTGAAAAATGACATGATAAGTAGTGTTATTACACTAACTAAATGAAATATAGATGCCATCACCTTTACCTCATCTTCCAGTCTTGTAATTCTGAATCTCTCTGTCTCTAACTACGCTAATCTTTAAGCCAATTTTGTCACTACATGCACAAATCTTTTATATAAGATTGGTAAAACATGAAGTGAGATCTTCCTTCTTGTCTAAAACATCTCAGTCTCTTTATGAAACAGTATCCACACATTTCCACAAATATTTCATTCTTGAAACTATGTGAATTTCCTATGAACAATGTCGAAAGCAATGATTTAAGTGTTTCCTGATGAATTTTTTAAAATTGTCTGGTTTTCTTAGAATTCTCTTGCCTTTCACTAGTCTTGACATATGCTTTAGACAAGAGACATTGCATCTTTTACTTGGGAAGAAAAAAGAACCTTTTAAAAGGCTATAAACAGGTATTAATTTTTCCAGTTTTGATATGACACTGTTCAGTTAGGAATTTTTGCTGTTTTCTACAGTCAGCATTGAGCTTGATCTGACAGAGTGAAAATCAAGGAGGTTCTTCAAACCTAGGAGAATCTGCTTTCAAGTAGGATAAATCTGTTTGGAAAGAGGAAAACTGAGACACACTCAAGTTTGTCATTTATGAATGCCCAAATATCGTCAGGAAGTAGAATCACAGAATCATAGAAT
>VYZS01098534.1:5242-16262 GCA_013400695.1 Neodrepanis coruscans
ACATGTCTAGAGGTCACAATTATGTACAATGCCTTCAGCATTAGATGGGATCAATCTGCAGTTGTTTCTCTCCTGCTTGTTAGAAGTTGGAGTTCATTGTCTATGAAATTTGGTCTATTTTATATTGCATCAGAGTTGCATTTGGCTATATTCAGCCAGGGTTTAATGTAGATTTTTATTTCATGGCTTAAAGCTTAGCACAATGGTGGAGGCAGTCCTGTGGTTTTAAGATGAAGCTCACTTTGTAACATTGCAGATTTATTTTGTTGTCTTACTGCTGGCTTTACCACTGTTGGCCACACTGTGGCTCTCAGTATTTGGTTGTATGTAATAACATAAGCAGTTTGTTTAAGGAAACAACTTGATTTATATTGTTAGTAGAATGCTAATACTGCAATGACAAGTAATGCTGGTTTATTTGATACATGTTCTCTTTGCAATTAGAAGTATTTTTCATCTCTAAAATAACCTGGACTCCAGTGCTACAGGTATGCTCAACTCTTACTAAAAAGTTTAACTTAAATCCATGGGTATCTTGTTTATGTATTCTAGTAGTTGCTCAAGCTTATGTATTTCATTCTAGCTTGTAAGTACTTCTCAGTATGGTCTCTTCACAGTAGTGCCTGGGTCTCACTGAATACTGTGAAATTATTTCAGTAGAATTTCTGTACATCTAGACGTCTAGCTGAAGAGCCTGGAATGAGTGTTGATGCCTAAGAAAAGCAGGATCTCTGCACCTATTCCTCTTTTAAATGTGCTTATTTAAAAGGTGTTCTCACAAAATGTAAATGACATTTTTGTTTTGAAGTATTATTAATTCCTTTTTTTTCCTAAAGTCATTTGTCACTGCTGTCATCCTGTGGGATCCCTCAGATGCCTGCCATTGGTATTCTTTTTTCTCTTCACTGTTTCACTACCATCTTTGTGGCAGTGACACTCATATCTTTTTTTTTTAATTGTTTCCTGACTGTCATCAAAATCAAGCTGCTCCGAAGCTGTCTCTTCTCAAGAAATACTGCAAACTTTGCTTTTGTTCACTGAGGTTGTCACCTTTGGTGAGACCTCAGGAGAGATTCAGCTGATGGCTTTATCTCGTATGTCTTGTAGCCAAACACCACATCTTTTTTAACATTATTATTAGGTAGAATAAGAAATGGAGTAAGCATGCTAACAAATGTATTTGGGAAGGCCTATTTTTCAACAAATCTGCAGTTCTTTTTTAACCTGCTTTCCCAGTCTTCATTTCTATTTTTATCCCCCTACTAATGTAGATACTACTGCTTAGTTGCCAAATCTGACCATTTCCTGTTATTTCTAAATTTTATCTTTCCTTTCATTCCCGATATTCGCTCCTTCTGTAAACCTGCTGTGTCTGTTTCCATTCATGCTTGCAACTTCAGCACTGTTATTTTCAGATATGGAAAACAGCTAAAATGTGTAAACACAGGAGTCATCTGTTGTATATGAGCATGCTTTTGATTTATATGTATATTAATAATTGGTTAGTAATTAGTTACTATTAGCTAATTCAGATCTATTTTTTCTCTCAAATTGAAATCCTCACTTTTGAGATGTTCTTGTTTTCAATATAGAAGTTTATGATGTATAGTCCACGTTTTCCTTAATAAAATTATTCGTATTTGTGTTTGATGGTAGAATTTGACATTTTAATAAAAATATGCTCTTTTAAAATGTGCTATTATCCCACCAGTCTAAGATGACTCTGGGTATATGCAGAAGTTCTTTGATTTCACGTGTTGTCTTAATTTTTCACAACATGGAATCACTGCAGTGTAAACTGTTCTTACAGTTGTGACACTTGAGTGGAGCAGCTGGGATTCAACATCTCCCTGTCAGCCCACCCAGGATCATACGGAAGTCATCAGCCATTCCTGTCAAGGGAAGCTGCAAGCCATGGACTCTTTCCAGTCACTGCAACCATTTCACTGTGATTACCCTCCATATCTGAAGTATAAATTGGAAATACTTGTATAGCTGAGGTTTTCAGGGTGTTCTGAAAAGATGTGGTGTGGGATGCTGCTTTCATGGAACAGGTTGCAGCAGGCATTTACCTCTGTGTAGATTACCAGGAATAGCTTGTGATCACTGTGTGCTTTAATATACAGGTGTGGGTATATAAGACAGACAATTTCCTTTTGAAGCACTGAAGAAGAGTGCAGATAAAATACCTGCTTCATGTATGTAAGACCTGAGTAACTGTTACTTTGCCTTAATAAGAAGTGAAATTAATTTGCTGCATTTAGTAGTTGCTCTGTGTTTGTACAGTGATGTTTTGTATGGGTCCACAACTAAGTTATACTAGTGCAACAAGTTTTTATAGCAGTAAAATATAATCCTTTTTGTGTCTATAATATGTAGATATACAACATTAGCCACCAAGAGCCCCTGTCAGAAGCAGAACCTGCTTTTTACAATCATTTATGAAGATAAGCTTGTGTCTGGCTCTGACTCAGGGACACAGGAATACCCATACCTGACCAGAATAGCCCAACCAATTTTTGTTACAGAACCAAATGCCTCCGTGCCCTTGTGCTTATCAGACATTTGAAATAATTTATTTGATAAGTTGTTGAAAATCCTCCAGTTTTATATCTCATCATGTCTTAAACAGTAATGATGTGGAACTATACCCTGGGATATGAGATCCTTACCTGATATAAATGAGTGTAGTTGTCCTGAAGTCTTTGAAAAACTGGCACTTTTATCTGGCAGGAAGTGGAAATCAGCATCAAGTCTATAATAATTGCACTGTAAAAAGCAAATGAACGTTTTAACAATGAGCATAATCCAGCTTCAAAATAGATTACTTAGCAACATAATGTATTGTCTTTAAATCCTCAGTGGATTAATAAATAAATGATTATGTGAGCATGACCTGTGCTGCAGTAGGTTGAATAGAAGATGAAGATACCTGATCAGAAAGTTCCTTTCTGGCTCCAAAATGTGCATATCTATGAAAACTAATTGGAAAAGGGAAAAAAGCATTCTCTGTGATGGAAACCTACACTAGGAGTTCACCTCACTGATTTTTGCATGTGTTTGCTAATTTGATGTGAAATATTCAGAGGACAAACTGCAAAGGAAGATAACTCAGGTACCTCCAAAATGCTGGACCGTGGAAGGACTTGGGAAAATTTATTTTTCAAAGGTGAGAATGCTAAACTTAACAGCATGTACACCAGACATGAAAGAATGCAAAACTTTTTCCTTTCCGAGTCTTTTTAACAGCTTGGTTGGCCCCTCCCCCCGCTTCCCCACTGGGCCTCCAATGTCATCTGTGAAAAAGTTATCTTCTCAGAGTGTCTTTTAACTGCTCTGCAAGGCTGGAGAGGGACAGAAATCCAAGTTTACGTCTCCCAGCTACAAAAGATCTCTCGAACAAAAAGAGAAATCCTTAAATCAGCCTATCTCATTGCTATCTCTTGCACAAGATCCACTCAANAGGAAGAGACAGCAGGTAGCAAAGTCCGGCAGGGGAGGGGGAAAATCCTCAAAGCCGTGCTGAGTAGAGATGCCCTGCCTTCAGTTTCAGAGTCTCCAGGGAAAGAGAGAGGGCCAGTGCTCTGTCCCGCAGATTAAAATCCCAGCCCCTTCCCAGCATTCCTTGTGGGTTTCCCGGGCGGATGGGAGAAAACCGAGACAGAGGTAACCTCGGTAACCTGGCTACTCCTCTCAGCTAAATGTGGGCACAGGACAAAGAGTTTTTTTTTTCTTTGTCTTCCCCTGTGATTTTTTTTAAGCCAAACCATTACACCTACAACAAACAATATTGCAATTCTCGTTTGAACATTGGGAGAGCACTGAAAAAATGAACCTCTATCAAAGGGACCATCTATTACATCATTATATCATTTATTTATTATATCATTTGAAAGAAACTTCTCTTTGGAAGAATAGTAGTTAACATTTAGAAATTTGATTGTTAAAAGAAATGTTCTCCAGCACGTGATTCATCACTGCTTGATATTTTGTCTTCCTTTTAGTTTTTTGACTTGGTTCTCAGGAAGTGGGAAAACATTGAAATTAAAGTTCAATAGTATCTTAGAAAATGGCACTCTGCCTCTTTTTGAAGACTGCAGATGTTCAGATTTTTGGACATATGACCAATCTCTGAGTCTTTTTTTTTCCTTTAAAAATTTCAGTCTTTCTGAAATGGGACTGTCCATAAATGAAATATGGAATTCCAATAAGAAACTAAATGGCTTGGTTTCTCCCTTCCAGCATTGAAAGTAGTGATGAGTAAGCTGGAAGACAGTTTTTTTACAAGATCCCTGTGTGCTAAGAGTGATCAAGGTGTTTTATACAGATGAATTTAAATAAGTAGGCAATAAATTATACCACGGCTGGCTGGACACCTTTTATGTTTGCCATTCCCAAGAACCGTGAGACTTCTCTAAACCCATTTTTGCACATGTTTGGTGTTACTAGGTTGATGTTTATATTGTGGTGATAGATAGGTACAATGGAGATCACAATTGTAATCACTTTTCAGGCAGATTGTACTATTTTTGGTAAAATCGCATCCTTGTGTTATTTTTATGGTAACTTTGAAGGGATGTTTGATAAGCTATAAGTTTAGACTAAGAAAATTTATACTATGCTTGGAATAATGATATACATTATTCATTAGTACAAATCCAAAAGCACTTGATCTTTCATGTTCTTTTTTTCTTTTGTGCTTTGTATATCAAAAGAGAAATTAGAAATTTCCAAGGCAAATTGGATCTTACAGAAGAGGTGAAAGGTTCTTGTCAGCTTATTTTATCAAAAGCATAGACCTAATTGTTTTTTTGGTATACTGACAAGGATTTACAGATATTTTGCTCACTTAATTTTCTTGCAGAGGGAGTAATTTCTTTGAAAATGATTTTCAAAATTGCCTGATATTGTTTTACTTAATTTAATTGCTGACAGTCCATGATGTTCTGGCAACACGTACTTTCAACCTCAAAGAAAAGAAACTTAAAAAATAAGCAAAGACTGGTTGTAAGGGACACTTAAGTGAGTTATATATGCATAAAAAGCGAAATGAAGGTGATAAGCAAACAGCAAAATGAATTCTCAATTGCTGCTTGAGTGTAGTGTGTGTTTGTAACTAACGTTCATGATTTTTTTTTCTTTGAAACATACCCCTCTGTATTTCAGAAGAACTTGGCAGGTGGTATCCTTTGGGTAACAAATCTTCAAAATTAAGATTGTAATGAAAGAAATTCACTAGTTCCTTGAGTGACAGTGTTAATGCTCAGTCTCTTTTCAGGAAGTTATCTTACAGGACAGTGGGTGATGTGTGTGTTCACAAGCTCTTTTCCATAAGTTCTGAGTCCGTATGCAGTGATTTAGCTTATCAGATTCCTTTTTGTAATGGCATTGCAATTACAAAAAATCCATTTAAAAATTGCCAAAAGTATCTGGCAGAATTTGAGAGGTAATTAGAAACTTAGCAAGCTTCTGATTGTAAAGAAAGGCTTGTTTGCAAGTTGCTTGGCCTTCATCCAAACTCATGACAATGACGGAGCAAGAATGTTGATAATAATGCTGTTGAGTGTTTTAGACAGCAGCTGTGTCCATCCTTCAGAGTTATTTTCACTTTTTCTTTTGTAGGTATTTGTAGTGAGATATACGACCTTAAACATGAAAGTTGTATTGTTATTTGTTGTCGGGAATACTCTTCCCTTTCCGGAATGGAGGACAGTGGATTATTATGTACAGGAAAATCCATTTTGCAGAATATTTAGTCACCAGAATTTTGCAAGGTTAAATAAGATTTCTATATTTAGTACTAAATTTCTGTACTTTGTTTAACTAGACAGATGCCAGCTTGCTCTATACTAGCTAGAGTTGCACCTCCTTGCCAGTAGCCTGGGACAGAAAATAAACTTAAGTGTTCACATATGTGCACGACAAAGAGAATTGATGTAGCTGAGCACACCAACTCATTTCTTGTCTTTGGCAAGAGAATAGTCTGGTTGATGAGGGGGTTTTGGGGCGGATTTTCTGCAAAGCTGTACTGACTCACATTCTGTTGAATTTCATGCAATTCTTCGTTTATGACAACAGAAAGGGTAAAAAAGGCCTTTTGCTTTTTGAATTGTGTGTGTTATACAATAATTTTTCTTAGCAGAGAAGACTAAGGTGAAATTTAGCACTGCATAGAGTGCCTGTGTACCAGATACTTAAGACATTTTAGTGTGTTCTAGACATGCTTTGCTAAGGCTGGCTATCCTAATATTGATAGAATAAGGAGCCAAGCAAGCATGTAAACAGGTAAGCACAATGCAGTTAAGTGTGCTGTGTAATCCTCTATGTAATCTCAACAGAATGCCCCTTCATCACCTGATAGAAAGATCTTCTCACATAGGATTTGAGGGGTCATGCTGCTTTGTATCTTGATCTTTTCTAATCCACCTTACATTTTCACATTGAGATGTCACATCTTTTCTGCTTGTGACACTTAATAAACTTACATTTCTCAGAAGATAGTGGCACCTTGTCTTGCATGCTTGACAGTCACCATGAAGTGGGAAGTCACAGGGTTTACAAACAGTATATTTGTTAGTTAAAGCTGAACTATCAGTCTTGTGACTGGAATTTTATGAGCTACTTTCTGCGTGAAATATTGCTCAGAGATCTGATTAGATAGGAATTATGTCTTCTGAAACAAATATTTTAAAATGAAAGACATAGTGGAAAGCACTGAAGGTTTGTTATAGCAATGTGTTCTGCACTGGTTGTCACGAAATTAGACGACTCGGTAGGTTTTGTCCATTTATAATCTGTATCCATGGCAATCCACACCAGGTGGTGCTGTAATACATAAGCTTTGCAATTCTTATTCCTAGTGAATTAATGCTTTCTTTGGAAGATAAACTGTGTATTAGCACTTTATTTTTTATTCCAGATTCTCTCAGAATAGTAGAAGCAGTATGGGACTCATCTTGAGCCTTGATGTTATGTTGGAGATTCTGGTTGTTTACATGAAGTACTAGGAGCTAAACTCTTATACTGTCAGTATGGCAGCTTTTCAGCTGTAGGTATTTATTCTGGTTTACATGATATTTTGCAATTGTATTCTGAGGTAATCGACATGTTAGAAATATTTAAGTTTGTTATTTTACTTCAAAACATTCAGAGTCTTAGTGGAATTTCTCATTAGATCCATGGAATGTAGTCTCTTTCATTACCCTGCATTACAGTGCTCATAGAAATTAGAATTTTAGACATTTTTCTTCTAGTGTCATGGAATCTGAACTTCCAAGCTGAAATTTGTACAGTTGATTAAGGGATTTGGATATACAATTTGAATAAAATCAAAATACAACAAAATTCTCCAGTCATCTTTGAAAACTTGCATCTTCATTCCTTTTCCACTAAGATTTCCTCTTTTGTAAGGCCAAGAATAATGCTTCTGGCTTTTTAATTGCTTTGTTTCATTGTAGGGTACAAAAGCTGTTTATCTCAGTCCTTCTATATCCTGTTGTGATGAGAGTTACAGAAGGTTTTGAGAAATTTTAAAAGATGGGAATAGAAGAAGGGGGAATTATTAGTTATTTAGGGCTATATTGTAATACAAAAGAGAGCTGTATATTGTAAAGACTAGGCAGCATATATAGGAAAATGTTATATACCCTTGCTCTAGCCAACAATCTCTTCAAATAAAAAGCCCTAAACCAAACCCCAAATGCAGTCTTTATTGCTTTCTTAACAGTGGTGCTTCATAATCGCTTTCAAATATATTCCAGTTCAGTCAGTAGAAAGCAACCTAAAAAATTGTTCTCTCCTGTATTTTTTTGCTTCTGGGGTCTGTTAAATTTACAAGATGCCAAACAGGATACTCAGAAAGATACTTATCCTACTGAACTCCCAGCTTTCAAAGAGGAAGCACAGCCCAAGACTTTGCCTTTTTATAGCATGTGTCAATGTCTGTCCTCATTAGAAAAAGCAAGTTTACCCATGCTTTGAAGTGACTCCCAAGATTAGGATCTAAAATAAAACGTAGGAAAGTGATCAAGATGGAAGAAGATCTTGTGAGTGTTCAAGAGGCAGGTAGGCTATGGATTGAAGTACAATTAAAAAAGGTCTGAAAGCAAATGTGATGCAAAGAGGGTGGGAAGCTGGTGTAAGCATGGGTGACAAGATGGAAATGTGAAGCTGAAAGGTGGAGAAATGACAGCAAATGGTCAGGTTGGATAATTACACAGAAATAGGCATCTATGGTCATGATGCTCAGACTTCATTTGGGTCACCTACATTTGAATTAATTAGCCAGATGGACCTTCCACACCTCCAGTCACAGAAACATAGGGCTGGAAGTGAAATTTCGGGTTATCTAGACTCTCTCTTTGGGGTAGAATGGGAACAAATGCTCTAAATAATTTCTGCACAATGGACAAACACACCCCCTGAAGTTTTATAGTGGAGTTAAAGTGAAGTTTAGTGGCTATTTCATCATAAACATAAACAAGATTTCTGATAATTTTGAAACTTTGAAAGTGATATTTGATAGTCTCTAAAAATATTAACCCTACCCTTAATGTTGGATTCTTCCTTTCTGATCTTGATACAGAGTTGCTTTTAAGTATGGCCATTCAGCACAGCGCAGCCTTCTAATATGTCTCTGGTACCCCATAATATTGCTTCCTTTATGTTTTAATAAAAGCTGGAGTGCAAGTTATTGGGCACTCTTCAGGAGGGTTATATTACTTGTTTAGTTGCATGGTAGAGGGAAAATGCATTAGTGTATCATGTTAAATGGGGGTTTACTTGTATGTGGTAGAACAGGTGATTGAAATCTGAACTGTTTTTACCTGGCTATGCGATTCAGGGAAGTCCAAGTAGAAGAGGATATTTCCAATTCATTCAGCTCCATTTTTTGCTCAATGTGACCACAATCTGCTTCAAGGCACCTGATAAAAAGCAGTACTGGTTTTGCCGCTGCAATTCAGTGATTCTTTTTGCTGGTGCAAAGGCAGAGATACGGGTTAGATAGTGTCAGACTTTGTAGAATTTAACACTTCAATACCTGAAATGTAGCATGTCTAATATTGTTGTCTCTGAGCCCACAGTGGCTATTTTGCCTCTGCGCAACATGTACTCACATTAGAGTGTATTTTTTTCCTTTCCTGAATTTTTGTGTAAGAAAGAGACAGAATCTCGAGACTGTTATGTTTGATATCTTTAAAATACGTATATATATTTTCAGCAAAATCACCAAAATAGAACACATACATGTTATCGGAAGTAGAAAAACACAGCTAGCACACATCTGTTTGATATTGCTGAGCTTTTACAAAGATCAAAATAATAGCAAGTCCAGCTAACAAATGTCTAGATGGTCCAGATCTTCTACATCTCAGTAGATGCCTTGAAAATGTATTCTTTATTCTTACTGGCATGTTTATGTTTGATAACAAGAAAGCTATTTTATTTGCTTGCCATTTAATATAGATACTGTTATTTCCAAAATCTTCTGTTGTTACATCTCAATCATCAGGAGTGACAAAAGGGTGAGATGGGAAATGGGTGATCTGAATGATCAGAATCCAGGTGGTTTAATCAAGACTACATGTCAGGATATTGCCTGAGTTGAGGACAGAATAGCAGCCTAGCTGTTCAGATTACTAGTTGCTACTGTTAAAACATCAGCCAGCAAGTAATTTAGATTTTGGTGGAAAGAAGATTCTAAAACCTAAAAAAAAATTATGTTGAGTTGGGCAAAAATGTACAGTCATTTTTCAGGGAAAAGCCACCATGAAAATAATGGGATTTAAGTAAATACTGCTGGGTTTAATTTACTGTGTTCTAGAAATCTATACTGCAAATCATTGAAGTCGTGTAGATTATCTGTTCTGATCTGCAAGTGTTACCTGACTGATAGGGTTCAATCAGGCTCTTTACATGTTAGTTATTTTTGTGGGTTCTCTGATGGGAATTAGTTTAACTGTTTTGGTTAAAATGTTTTTAACATCTGTGGTTCCATAGGTTCACTCCTAATGAAATATGTGCGGTAATTGTGATTTGTTTGTGTGTCCATGTCCTTAGGGAGATCACTGGGACAGTTCTTGATCTGCCTGCATGTTTCTGCTGATACTACTGTTCTCTGTTTCTTCCCCTCTCTTGTCTTCTTTGGTGTTGTGCTCTGTTGGATATCTTAGACTTTACTCATAGTTTCTTTGACCTTTTTCTTTTGGCTTAATCCGTGTTTCTTCCTTCTGTTGCCTTCTCTTCTTTATAATATCTTCAGCTCTGCTGATTTCAATAATAACTTCTCTGATGGTTAATTTCCAATTATGTGTATCTGTGCTTGCTTCTCATGCATTTTTCTGCTCTCAGATCTTCAGGCTTTTCTTCCTGGATGTCCTCATGTCTCATTAGCACATCCCTGAATGTTTAGTCAAAAATGGCACATCATTTTGCCTCTTAGTAGTTATTCCTTACTGTGCATGTTTTGTGTAATTTCCCACTCATTTAACTTTCTATGCTTCTCTCTGTGTGCTCTGCACTTGTTTCAGTCTTCTCTTTCTTAGCTTTGTATCTTCATAAAAAGTCTTTGATTTCTTGTTCTTCATCAACCCTGGATGTGCATACAGGCTGGGGAAGGATATGCTGGAAGGCAGTGCCACAGAAAGGGACCTGGGGATCCTGGTCAATGGCAAGTTGAACATAAGTCAGCAGTGCCCTGGCAGCCAGGAGGGCCAACCTTGTCCTCATCACCAGCCGGTTGAGGGAGGGGATTGTCCCTCTGTGCTCTGCACTGGTGTGGCCTCACCTTGAATATTGTGGCAGTTCTTGATACCACAATGTAAGAAAGATATTAAGCTGTTAGAGAGTGTCCAAAGGAGGGCAATGAAAATGGTGAAGGGCCTTGAGGGGAAGCCACACGAGGAGTGGCTGAGGTCACTTGGTCTGTCCAGCCTCTAGAAGATGGAGGGGAGATCTCATTGCAGTCTCTACAGCTTCCTCATGGCGGGGAAGCAAATGGGCAGGCACTGATCTCTCTGGT
>VYZS01098543.1:6462-29437 GCA_013400695.1 Neodrepanis coruscans
TCCATGCTCATTGTTGGAGCTTGAAGCTGGAGCCACAACTGAGCAGTTTGGCCCAGTAACATGCACTAAATTGAGCAGTCTCGCTGTATACACTGAAGCCTTCTCTTAAAAGAGTGCAGACTGTGCAGTATAGCCCCTTATCTACACTGTGCTCAGGGGCATAGACACACAGCATTCAGAGTCAAGTACAGACACAACAGAGTTTAGTTTCTCCATTGAGTTTAATGGGAACAAGATGAAGTTGTGACTGGACCTTCTGTGTGAGTCATAAATGCCTTCCTATCATGACCAAGAAAAAATAAAAAATTCATCTCATGTTCTTGATTATTCAGTAGAAAGCAGTCATTGACCTAGAAGCACGTGCTTTTTCAGGCATCCTTCTTGGGGAGGTGATGTTATTGATCTGAACTGGGCTGAGGCTTTGAGCACATGAGGGAAAGGGTGGCTGTGACAGCAGTGTGTCTCGTCTCCAGCAGTAGTAGCATCATCAAGAAAACACACAAGGGTCAGGTGGAATCCAGAAGTGGTACCAAGCACCAAAACAAATAACAGCTGCTAGTTCTCTTCTCCCAACTCTTCCTACTGACTTATCTATTATCTTCTCCTGTATAATTTGTCATAATCTCTGACTCGTCAGGCCAATTAATCATGCTTCAGAAAAAATGAGATTTCTCACAAGGAGATTATCTGTCTCTGACAAACAAGGGATAATTCAATTAGCTTCCTTTTTTAAACATTTATTAACTGGTTTTGGTAAATTAGACCTTTTTGCAATTTAGCTATAATTTAGGAAGATTTAATATGTCATTAGGCACACCAAATTCTGTGTTAATATAACATTATGGCTGAGATTTTAATTGCCCCAGAGTCAGGAACTGTATACATAAATGGCTTGATTCACACATGGAAGCAGCTGATAGGAAGTGCACAGAAATTCTCCTTAAAATCCCTTCTTCTGTGAGTTAAGCACATGGTTAAGGAGTCTGGAGAATAAGAAGCTTTTTCTGACTTGCATAAGAACTCCAGGAATTCAGTGAGAAAGGTAAATGTTTACATATTTATTTGCAGAATTTCAACACACTACAGGAATATATGCATTTAACTCTCCTCACAATTCTCAAAGTTCCTGTTTTCCATACTGCAGTTTCCTGGGAAAATGCCAGTATCTAACAGTAGTATTTGACTGTGATCTCTCTGATGAGAATTTCTTCTCTGTTTCATTCTGGAAAGAGGCCTTTTAGTCCTTTTGGACATTGCCAATTGATATAATGTAATGGCATCAAAGAAGTCGATGCAACATCATAGTGAGAGTAAAAATCAGCCTCTTTTGTGCTGAGGGAAAATCAAGAGAAAATCAAAGCAATTGAGTTGTATGGATGTTAAAAGGCACAAGCAGAGAAACAGATCCAATTTTAAAGCAATGTTAAGTGCTTTACCATAACAGGGTCATACAGACTTTGCCTAAGCTGAAAGTGAAAAGTCAGTTAAAGCAGACTAATCCCCACAAACTGCTGGCTGCAGCCCAGCTGTAGTATGGATCCAGGGCATCATAACTGGTCACTTGAACAACTGAACTCAGGGTATTTCCTGGAAAAGTGAGTAGTATCGTGCCCATGGCAGAGCCTTACAGAGTTCATGTTTGACAGCATGGATCCACCAAAAAGTGCTATGATTTGGAAAATCTTTTCTTTCAGAGAATTTTGAAGCTTGGGTCAAGGCAGCCTCCTTTCACCATTTGAATAGATTTTCCAGTTTCTATCAGAACTTGACAGAAGGCCAGAAGTCTTCAAGACATTTACATTCCAGTTTGCTTCATGAAGGGAAGCAGTTAGAAAAAGACCTTATTAGTCCTTTCTAAAGTGTGGATCCTGGTGCCTAAGAAGACACCACACTCCATTTGAAGCTTTTTCTAAGTCTGGGACCTTCTCTAGATCTTTCTTTATACACTACCTGACACCTCATAATAGCCATAGCCTTATTTAGCTAACATCAAAGAAGTGCATAACCAAATCTGTTGGGAAGACAACTTCATTAGTTCTGCTTTTGACAAGATATAACTGCTTACACTTGAAATACACATCTTTCAGCAGAAGTTGTAGGAAAATGACCACTATTTATGACAAGGGGGTTCAGCCCATCAAACTGGTACAGCCAGTACATGCCAGCTCTACGGTAAACCATATTTAAAAACCAGTAAAGTTGTTATCACAGATTTTTTTATCACACCTCTTTTGACTCTCAGTTGGAATGACTGGTACCCATTTATAGCTGAGTTGGATGAGAAAAGCCTCAAACCAGTACAATCTGATTCTCTGCATGTCTTGAAAACACTCATCGCAGGCTTGACAAGGGAGTTTATACCTCCATCAAAAAAAAACAGATGTTGTAACAACTCTGCCAGCACATTTTCATTTAGGGTTTTTTTCTTAATTTTCTTAAAATTTCCTTAATTTTATTAGGACTCATTAGATGCCATGCTGTTCCCTAGCTGAAAGTCATAAATTCATATTTGAAATAAATTGTATAAAAGTGAGCCTTTTTTGTGAGTTACTTCAAGTGGTAACAGGACGCATGATTCTGCACTCAACTGTACACCAACAAAGACTGTGAGTAACTTGATAGAATTACTGCAGGAAAGAGCAGTGCAGCCCATGTATTTTTTAATTTAAAATATTCCTATATTTAACTTCAGCCCCAAACTCAATGATTACTACTATTAATGGATTTACTAGGCAAGGATTGCCCTGGACAAAGTCCAGCTAACCTCAGTGGGAATCTTGCCCAAGTAAACTTCCCACTGGAGTATGCAATCCTACTTGTATGCCCACGATCAGGAGCATTAGCAGAGATCAGACCCACATCTGAAAACTATTTCATTGGCTCTCAAAGGTGACATTAGCAACCGAGGTGAAGCTTTAAAAACTATTGGGACAGATTCCCTCTATCTCTTTTTGTTCTGCAGAGTGTACACTAACACTCTGCAAGCAGCTGTGATGAATTAACAGTTTTGGCCAGCTCTTTTAAATTTCCTTCTCCACAATGTCATTGCATGGCATAAAAATGGGGTGGAAAGGTAAATATCCCAGGGAAAAAGGAGTGTTCACAGCATGTGTGGAACTGTGACTTTAGAAACTGCTGGTATGAGACATGCAGAAGGAAATATTCAGTTGGATGGAGTTCCATGCAGAACAACGCAGACACATTCAGATATCACATTTACAGTCTGCCGGGCTCGCAGACTTGGCGTTATCTCAGGACAAAGTATGGTATTGGGGAGAATCAAACTATTCTGCAAGAATGAATAATGGAATGGGTAACTTCCTTACTAGTGAAAAAAACTCTTAGAGAACACCTGCATAGTTTCTACAGCTACAAGCAATGAATGCTATCAGAAGGCTACTGTGCAGAAAGTCAATTTATTTCTGATAAAAGTTCTCAATCGCTTGAAGGCTTTATTAGTTTTCAGTTAAGACAGCCAAGAGATTCACAATGAAAATAGATTGCAGAACCTTCAGGAGGATTGCATTCTGTGCAAAAATGGAAAAAGATTTTTTAATGCAGTGGGAACAGAAATTAGTCAAAGAGTTTGTAACAGATCTAAAACTTGAAAGATGAACATTTTTTCTGGAAAGAAAAGGAGTTGGGGAGGATGGTGGTTGACTAACCCTGATAAGAATAATTCTTTTTTGGCATGAAGACACACATGCCTGTCAGAGACAGCTTATGAAAAACCCAGAAATAAACTCTGGCAAAACATATGGAATCTGACAAGAAAAGGAAGTCACCCAGACTTAAGTGAAGTTTACAGAGTGAGGCTGCTCTGATACCATGGCCATGATAGTGTGCAAAAAAGACCATAAGTAAAGAAAAAAAGACAGGATCCACCCATGGTGCTCAGAGTCCAAAACAAGAGTATGTGACTCGGCACAGAAGTCTAAACCATGCCCAGAGTTTAAAACTATGTTAGGGCCATAATTCTTGACAAGGTGGCAAGGAAGGCCTGGCAAGTTCAATGATGGTAACACCAAGACTGCTGCTTTTAAAGATGTCTGGACAGCATGGATACAAAACATGATTTGGCTACAGCTGTGGGCTGCCTAATAACTTCTTCTCTGATGCACAAGTCAATGTAATGACAGAATCAATCATATTAGAACTACACTGTTGATAAAATAGGCCAAAGGCAAAGCTCATTAAAGAACTATCTGAATTAAATGTATAGACAATTAACAAACTGGAAACTAGACAATTTTCTAAGAGAGTGAAGAAGGAAAATATTATAGCTGATCATAACTCTGTAAGTCTGATCAAGACAGTACACTCAAAAGAGAAGGAGTGACCAAAACAGCTAAAGAAGTCATTGGGGACACTTTCAGGAAATTAGGAAGCTCTCAAAGAGTGCTGAGCAGCACTGAAAGGACATGATTACTCCAAGACACAGGCCACCAGGAAAGCTACTCTTGTAAAGAGGGCAAGCTTAGGCAGGGAAGTGAAGTGAGGGCAGGAAAGAAATATCAGTCCAGTTGTAACCACCTGCTCTGGTTACTGTAGGGGGCACTGTCATGGTTTTACCACTAAAAAGCGTGGTACTGACAAGAGATGTCCGAGAGAAGCCACACACACTCAAAAAGAAAACACACAAGTAACACAGTTTATTTCACGCACACAGAAATAAAGTGCAAAAACAGAAAAATTAAGCTTCCCCAGACCCCATGTTGGGATGAGAAGGCTCTGGGATAGTGCTGGTTTTTCTCTGTTGGGGACTCCGGAAGAGAAGCTGGGATAAATAGAGAAGGACCCCGACCTCAGCTCTCCCGGGGGGGTTCCGAGGCCGACCTGAGGACCTTANGCCACTGCACACGCACGGGGCAAGAGTCGCCGCCGCTCCCACCAGACGAGCGCAGCTCCGCTGCCCCACCTGCGCCGGGCCGGGCGAACAGCGGCTTCCCGCGCCAAACCTGCCGCGCGCCCATGGACGCCACTCGCCCGCGGACATTGCGCCACGCCGGAACATAGAAACCGCCCCCACGTCCCGGGCTGCACACACACACACACACACACACACACACCCTTCCCCCAGGCTGGCGGGGAATGGGGGGGAGGGGAGAAACGGTTTTATTTTCTAACTCACAACAGGCACACCAGACAATTCATGGAAAGCCATGAAGTCTCTGATGACAAATACTGATATAACTGAAACCAAAGTATGGCTCAGAATATTCTAATTTTTAAAATTTAAATGATAAATCTGCTTTTGCAAGTTTTATTAATCCATAGAATGTGCAGCATTTAAAAATGGAAATATCATAGCTAGAAAGAACTACAGATGTTAGTAATTAGTGGCACATTACTCACATTTCAGTGTAAAACAGATGTGTGTATTATTTTAATTATAATGAGTAATATAACATATGCCTTTGGCACATATGTAAGCATAATGTTTTCTGTGAGTCAGTCCTTTAAGTATGGTTTTGATTTTATTTACTTTCCTAATTTCAGTGTCAGAAAAGGAAAGTGTATTTGTTATATGTTAACAGATCAAAAGAAGCAGAGAAAGTCTCTGGGTATTATTGGAAACCTATGTTTTGACAGCATGAATTTGCATTGGGTAAATGGAATATTATGATCTTTAGCTTCACTCAAATTACTTCTTTTTAATGATAATACTTCCTTACCCTGAGGCTATCCCACAAACAATTATGGACTATTTTGGAGCCTCTATTGTGTGCTATTACTTTTAAAAGATAGTATCCTGCTTCCTTTTTTCCTTGCAATTCCTTTTTCTTCAGAGCAATGTTCAAGTACCACTTTTTTGAAAATTACTTACATATGCTGCGGCTCATATTATGGTCATTTAGCACTGTGGTCATTTACTGTATGGCTAGCTTTTCAGTCAAATCATTGACTGGCTTTGCATTGAGAAGTCTGTACAGCAAAAATAAATCAGACTTCGAGAATAGAATCACCAGCAGACATTTAACAAGACACTAATACACTTTATGTGCCATTCAAGCAGAATTCAGATGCTTTCACTCAGCCATCTTATTAAACTTAAGATGTTACTAGGTTCAGATACAGACTTTCCTAAAAGATCAGCATGATATCTATTGTGAGTCCCAGAGAAGGAGCTGAGTCCTTCTCCTTTCCATTTGTGTCTCTCCACAGCCACACAGGGACACATAAACCTTTGATCCCCTCCAATAGCCTGCTGAAGTCAACCTCAAGTGTGGGACACCCCTCAGCAGTAACTCCCAACTGGAAGGCCTTTGCTCAATGTATGCTGTGGACAACATATATTTTGATAAAATGTCTCCAAATAACAGCATGGTTTTTCTATATGTAATCCTGCAGACCAATAAACTGCAACACAGAGCTATTGACTATGCCTATGGAGTGATCCTACCCCTGATCAAAGAAGGATTTTTTTGGTGAACCTGAAGTTCTTCACCTAAAAGTGATGCATCAACCTTAGTATTGTGGGTTTCAGCTTCTGACAACCCCCATCCCCCCTTTACATTTTGTCCTACCAGATTCCAAAAATAAAAAGTGGATAAAGGATTTTCATGGACCACCTTTTCAAGGATGTGGTAAATCACCATGGTGACAAATAAGTACATGACAATGATCTTTCCTAACCACTTCCAACAAATCCCAAAGCTGCAGGAAGAGTTCTTAACCTGATTCAGCAAAAACATGAAGCCATAGGTACTTGGCCTGTCAGTATAAGCTGACTTGTGTCAGCTCTGCTGCTGCTCCCAGCATTGCTATTGCAATCTTTGCTGGCAATTTCCTCAGTTTTTAAACTTTTAAACTGACCTTTTTAAAATGTCACATTTTAATGTTCATATTGCTGTGGAACCTCTGCCATTGCACTCAGTCACTGCTTGTTAGCACTCTTGATCAGCAATCCCTATCAGAACCCTCCACTCCTATTATTAAAAACTTTTGGCAGACTTTAGCCATCAGAGGAGAAGTAGTCTATGCATAGGGTCTCCCCAAAGAGGTTTGGGGTTTTTTTCAAACTGTGCAAATATTAGTAAGCAGTTTAAAACCAACCAATGCTCCAACCCAAGGAGCTTTGCCAACATCTGACTTCATATCAACACAGTAAACTTGTAATACCTTCATGGGTGAAAAAAGTATTTTTTCATGTTTCCAGGGTACAATTCTAAATTCAAATCTATCTAGTCCAAGCCATAGAGAATCATTCATACATGTTTTCTGTAATTCAGAAAGTACAGAGGACAAATCTTTTTAGTGTTGCACAGAGGAATTTGACGGATGTTCACTTGTAATTCTGCCCATGTCCCTGATGCCTTGCACAGACTATTGTTCCATGTAGCCATGGAGCTAGCAAATCAGAGAAGACACAGTCAAAAGGGATTTGGCTGCTACTTCACCACATCCAAATCACTAATTTTTAATGGGTCAGGACCTCCCTTCCTCTATCAAACAATGCAAATAATTTGGTGCCTCTCTAAGGCCTGCTGCTGAAGCAGTTGTCTTCTCCCTGCATTAGGAAACAAATAAGGACCTTTGTCTTCGGTGTTCTAATGTAAGGAGAGGAATGCATGGGGAAAAAAAGATCCAATTCTTTTTTTTTTTTTTAATAAGTAGTGCATATATAAGAGTTTATATATGGCAAATTTTCAGACAGAAAAAATAAAATCTGATTTGTTAATATGGCAGCCCTGCATTTTATCCACATGGCCACAACTGCTAAGAAGAATGTCTATGCTTGGTTAAGGGATCCATCCATCCATATGGTATGTACAGCATATGAGATGTGGCTTCTCTCATATTCTCTGCAAATAATCATGTTACAACTGGCACCTGAACTCTGTACTTTGAAAAAGAAAAGATAAAGCATTTCTTTTGCTAATTATTTTTACTTTTAAAGGGAAGAAGATGAAGAACACAATATTCAGTACCTGACAGCTACATGAAGGAGATGCCTTTAACTCACTACAGTATCTGCCTATTTTTCGCTTAAATTGAGTAGTATTGAGGCACATATATCCTCATCTACAACATGAAATATAATCTATTCTAAAATAGTCAATATTTGAAGGACATTGAAGTCAAATATTTTGTTCAAATATTTTTGTTTAAAGCTGGGCCAAAAATTCTTCAGAGGTATCATCTTAGAAACACAAGTGAGGTAACTTTTTAAGCAGTTTGCAGACCTGCGGGATATTTGGATAGATATTTGTTCATTATTTCAGTGCTCAGCGGGAAACATAACCACTTGTCTCACCCATAACTCTTGAAGCTCAGTGGTCAAAGTTCAAACACTACTCAAATGTATATAGCGTACAAAATTTGACTGAAGTTTCCTGATTAAACTGTCTCTGGTAAAGATCTTTGCTGAAAGAATTCCTTAAGAAACAGAAGGTTTTGACTTCTGTTTTGAAGTTTAAAGAAGCTGTTTAAAAGTTAGCAGCTGCCAAAGTGTAGCGACACCATTTCTGACAACAGAGCAAAAGACAAGCACATCTTCCAGGGACATTCCTGAGGTTAGGGAAGGATTCCCTGTTTTTCTGACAACAAACTCTGCACTGTGAGTATGTGTGTGGGGACTTTGTTTTCAGGATGGAATGCTTTAAAAAATGCAAAGCACAGAGTCACAGGATTTATTATCCAAACTTAAGAAAAGTGGAAACAGAAGAAAGTTTTGAGGGACATGGTAGAAAATGGAGATAAGAGGGCAAGATGCTATCTATGTCTGAGAACAACAAAGTAGGTCAGAGACAAAATGTTGTTATTCCTTGAGCTTAAATGTCTTTTCTGTGGCGTGCTCAAAGATTTAGTGTTTCTTCTAAGGGAGACATTATACAAAGACCATAAAACATTCTCAAAGAAAACAAAGCTAGAAGAGCTCTTCAGATCTCATTTAGCCCAATATCCTTCTGAAAATCTGACCAAGTATACTTAGACCATTTCTGACAAATATTTGTCTAATCTATATTTTAAAACTTCCTTATAAGGAGGATCTCTCACCTCCCTATTCCAGCCCTAACTAACCTCATCGTTAGAAAGCATTTTTAATATCTAATTTTGCTTCATGCACTTTAGATCTGCAGTTTCCCATTCTAATGTCAATGCACATAGACAGTTTATTCCCTTTTCTTGCAAGAGCCTTACAATACCTGGAGATTCATTATGCTTCCCAGGCCATACCAAGTAATCCCAGTTTTTCAGTGTATCCTCACAGTTGGTGCATATGTTTTTTCAAGTTTGTAGTTGTGTTCCAGATATGTACTTCAGCTCTTTCCAAAGGTAAGTTAGCAATTTGTAAAGTACAGAGAGTAATTTGGTTCCACTTATTTAATAACAGAATTAGCACAAGCTTCACAGTTGATTTTCCATACTTCATGGACAAGGGAAGCTGTACATGTATCACAGCTCTGCAGGCAGCAATAACTAATGCATGGGAATGAAGCTTGTAATATCAGTTAGGAGCAGTTTTGTTTTGTACCTCATCCACATCTTCCCATTAATTCACCTGCACACCCTGCATTCCACAACCATTAATATCTCTACTTGGACACTACCTCCATCTACCTCAATCTAAGTGACTGGGTAAGGGCAGATCAGGAATAGCAGGTGCGGGCAAGGGGTCCATTTCTTGTAATATTTCTGGTCTGAAAAGAAGCAGGCAGGACAGAGGAATGTATATGGAAATCTTTATTCTTAAGATACATCAACACTAAATTTTCTACTTTGGAAAACTTGTTGAAGAAACATTTGAAAACTGAAGACAAAAAATCCAGACATAACTTGACAAACGTGAGATGAGTACACTATACCTTCTGATTTTAGCTCACTACTTTTGTAATATGACTTTTCATGAGCCACGTAGTGCTAGCTGACAGCAGTGGATGCTTGAGTGTCCCTGTGTGGATGCAGTGATTGTTTCATGATCAGCTTCACCTTAAAAAGTTCTCCCTCTGTAACCACCAAGCTTTATTCCTATCAGGGACAAACCAAGTACTATGGGAGCCATGCATCCATCCTGTCCACAGAGGCAAAACACACTGTCAGACTTCTGTCTCTTTAGCCCAGAACAAAGTGACAAAGGAGCATATAGTGTGGTTGGGTCTGATCAGTGAGGCTCTGAAACATCTTGCTGAGACAGCACATGCTGCAAACCATATGAAGCTGGAAAATTCTCCTGGGAACACCGTATCATGTGTTTGCCCTGCCCTAAGTATTTGCTAAGAGCCACAGTCAGAAAGAGGGCACTGAGCTAGATGGATCATTGTTTTGTCTCAGTAGAGTCATTCTTATTTCAGTCAGTCTCTTGGACTGAAGATCCACACACATATTATGAACACGAAGTTTTAAAAATAGTGCCAGCACAGGTTGTGTGGAAACCACAGACCAAATTCCAGGAAACAAGAGAATTCACCAATAAACCATATCCTTGTGGTCTTTGGGGGAGACTTGTGCTTCCCCAAACCTGGCTGCAATACTTATTTGGTGAGGGAGGTAAGCCAAAACAGGTGACAGCATTGTCAGGGCAACTCTCACTGACCATGCGGTTCTGGAGCCCAGAACCTGAGCTGGGCACAGTGGGTTCAGCAGGATCAGTAGCAAAGAACTGTCATTAATGTTTTAACTGGGACAGGTGCCTAATGAGAACGCATAGCCAGAAAATAGTAATGCACTGAAAAGCCTTAGAAATTCATCTTAGCATGACATTTCCTCACCTTCTGCCAGAAAAAAGGCCAGCTAAAAGTGAATTTTGAATAATTTTGGAGAACAAAACTGAAGCAGCAATAGAGTTTTTAATGGTCCCCAAATGACACTGCTATATACAACTAAATGAAAGAGAAACTGTCTTTTACATGACAATGTGCAGCACGGCTTAGTAAAGTTTCAATTCTTGCACACACCTAGCTATGCAGGAAGTACACATGACACGGTCTCTAAACACTCTTGCAAAACATCCACAAATCTCATTTTTTTCAGGATTAGCAGGCCCTGAAAATTGGAATGATCAAACTTCAAGCTAAAGCTAAGAAAACATACTAAACCCCCTGTGCTTTTGTGCAGTTCCAAACTTAATCATAAAAGTAGTAACAAAAGCAAGTTTCCTGAACTAAAAAAAATGTGCTCTCATTTGAAGAAAGAGAAAATGAAAAATACAATATAGCATCAATAGTAAGGATTTCACTTATTCATGAAAGTATGGCTGTACCACAGCCACAAAACCTCAGATCCATGAGTATCATTCAAAAACCCAGATACATCTCTATCATTCATTCATAACTCTGAAAGGAAAAGGAAAAGAGAATGGAAAGACATTTTACACTGGGGGAAAGGAAATATGCAGTTAACAACATCACCCTATCTAGCAATTTGCCAATCAGTCAGAAATAAATGGCTATAGCATCAAAACCATAGTGTAAACATTTCATGACATTCAGAGACATAAAAAGCATGATGCTTACATTTTGGAAGCACTTATGCAGTGTTTTTCCTGTTGACACAGGGCTGGATCCACAAAACAGTATTTCCCATGTGTCAGTCCACAAAATAGCCATTGAAAAATACCGGGGCAGACTTTTTAATCCTAAACTATATTGTTCAGAAGCTTTGAACTGTTACAGTTCAAAGGTAACTTTGCCCATTAAAAGAATGGGAAAGTTTAGATACAGATCCAAAGACCTCACTATGCTTGGAAACATTGAATCAGTTTGAATTTTATCCATCTCTAATCACTGAACATTCATTTTTAATTAGGATTTCTTGGGCCATGGGAGCTACCAGCTGCTCAATTCTGAAAAAGACCCATCCATAATTCATGTCTTCAATGACAAGTTTCAGGCAGGCAAGATAGCATCCTTGCATGCTGCCTAGGTAAGGTGTGGGAAGGTAACAAGCTGTAGTTGCCCTGATCAGTCTGGGTAAAGACGAAAATTTCAGAGACACAGTTTATTGCTGCAGGTGGGTAGTAAACTCCCATACATCACTCAGAACTAGCATAACTCTCCTTAACAGCATCCCAGGTATAAAAGCAGGCACTCAGTCCACTCATTAGCCCATTAGCACATGGTGAGAATTGCAGCCCTGAGAAGATCTTTTTTTTCCAGTGTTAGAGCACAGCCGACACAACCCTGTGTGAGTTGCAGTGCATGCCACCGTGCCTCCCTGCCTTGCTGCAATATTGCTGTGAGAGAAAGCCACAATTCTGCTCACAGGAAGCCTGCAGCAGACTCTGGAGACAGATTTGGGGATGCAAGTAAAATCTTTCAATGGAAAAAGGCAGGTTAAGTATAGCAGCCAGGGAGGGAGGATAGGACAGCAAAAGCCAAGAGGCTGTGGTTACCTCTCCTGACAGATGTGACTTTGCAGAGAGGCAAAGGAGATTTGCACAGCAGGTCTCACCCAGAGCGACTGAGGCTGATGGTGTCAACACTACCCCAGAGAGTGAGGGGCTCCAACCTCTGGCAAGCACTCAGTCTGAGCTGTGTCAGCTGCACCAGAGTGCTGATTAGGCACTTTCTTCGTCAAAGCAGACCCATTCAGCAGGAAACAAGGCCACATACGTGCTGCCAGAGCTGAGAAAGCCATATCCTGCGTGTCAGAGGCTCTGCTGGAGTGCGTCAGCGCGCTTCCAGGGCAGCTAAGGGAGGTTCACTGGTTTACAGAGAGCTGTGCGCCTGGCCTGTACTGCATGTTCATTTGGCCTTTGGGATTTTTGGTGCATGGGTAAAACTGTGATGGCATTAGGTAAGAGGCATGAAAAATCTTGAATAAATATTTTACAAAAGCAGAAATATCTCAGCTGCAACAAATGGGTGGAAGGGATGGAAGATTTTAACAGCAAAGTAATGCAAACCATGCAGTTGCAACTCTTGATAACGACTGTCCCTGTTTCATTAGCAAACCCTTCCAATCCAGGCACAAAGTAAGGTTACAGATCACTCATCTGCAGCACAGAGGTTAGGATCAATTTGCATAAAATCATCCAACAAGCCAGCTCTAGATCTGGGAAGATTGGAAGTCAGAAGTCCGTTTCTCCACAACCCACCTGACCAGTGCACTCTGGCTCATGAGTACATCCCAAGAGACGGCAAAATGTAAGTTTATTTAGTTGTGTTATGTGCTGGGTTGGCTAATGATGGCAGTAAATTTTAGTGGCAAGAGAGAGACCCATGGATAGAAGTTTACAGGTCCAGTTCCAAGCTGTGCAAAGAAAAGCTCTCCCTTGGTGAAAAAACTAAATGGGCAGCATCATGTAAGCTTATTTACGAAATAACAAGTCAAAAAGATTTTTAGCATAAGCCACTTTTAAAAGTACAGTGGGAGCTTTAAAATAAGTATCCCTTTAAGAATAAGAATCACTTTTCATGTTCCTATGTTATTGAAGACCTTTCAGATGGGGAGAAGTAAACTAAATAATTCTACACAAAAGACAGAACCCTCGAGAAGTTGAGGGAACTGTCAGAAGTACAGAGATCATAAGCTGCAAAACAGAAAGAATATGTTTTTCATAAACTGCCAGCCTCAAGAGATTTCAGAAGCCCAAATGTGCCTCTGACTCTTCTATCCTCTCTCACCACATGAAACCTTCTCATTAGGATTTTTGATGAAGGAACTGTTAGTGCAAATAGCAATGGGAATGGTTGACAAACAACAATGAATATTGATACTGATTCTCGTAATGCATCTTTCAGCTCTGTCGGGTCTAGGAACTCACATGAGATCTCAGACAGTCCTTATTGATATCTTTATATCAGTATTGTGTACACGCTTCTAAAAATTAGCAAACTGAAGCAATTTATGAGAGACCAGGAGTGAGGCATGACTCAGCCTAGCAGAATTACATGAGAAGGTTTAAAATGTCCATCCAGCTTAATATCTTCACTCAAGAATGGCAAGATGCTTTGGAAATGAGTACGCAAAATCAGTCATCCTGGGTTTCCTCTCAATCAGCAGTCCAAGGACTTCCTGAAATGGAGTTTCCACCAGGACCATAGAACTAAATAATTGTTGGTAGAGTTCTTTTGGTGAATTTGTCTGTTTGTTTTTACTTAGATTATCCCTGTGATAGAATTTTTCTTTGCTATGTTAAATGAGTATATTTGAATTTACAAATTTTAATTAGCTCCCCAGGCACTATGACTTCGAACAACTCCTTCCGCTTCCTCAAGGCTGCTGATAGCTCTGTGCATAATCCAGACCTGTCATTCTCTTGTGAGGAGTCTTTGCTGCATGGACACAAAAGTCTGACCCTGGAGGAAACAAACTAACATTTTAAAGGCACTGTTCAGTCTCATAACAATCAGATTTAACACGCGCTAAATTATCTATGATGCTTAAAAGAAGACATGTATTATCCTGCCTAAGTGATTACCAGGGAGGGGTGGAGTAGCTAAATCTGTACTAATTGCCCAATCCAGGGAAGCAGGAATGCCGAAGTGTTTGAATCATCCACACTTCATGCAACCTGAATATATAATCAGGTATAACCCATCATACATGCTGATAGAAGTATTAAATCCGTGTCTCTGGAGATTTGTAGGCTTTCAAGTGATAAACACTTCAAAAGGAGCACAGGGAAAGGCAGGAATAGACTGCAAGGTACAATTTCCCTTGTCCTTTCTGGCCTAGAAGTATAGTGCCATTTGGCAAGACAAGGACAGTAACCTTGGGGCGACGTACCTTATGCTGCCATATCAAACTATTTAGGATGTTTTTAGAGAGGATGAATGCCAGTTTTCGGTAGATGTGTTGCCACAGCAGCACCAAAGCACTACGTGCAGTATCTTAAACGTGTGCATAGGTATCTTAAACCCCCTACGTGGTTCTCACCAGGCCTGCTGGTGAGCCACCCCTGCCTCAGAGAGTCCCTTGTCCCCAGGCTGCCATCAAGAGTCCACGAAATGGGAGACAGCATTAACTAAAACGGTGAGGGAATGGTAGTCCTGTCCCTGTTTTGGAATGGGATAAGTGGATTAGGCATGAAGGCCTGCAAAATTTCCAACACCTCGAGCCTTCCCCGTCCTAGCACTGCAGCCCACAGCCACCAGCTGCTGGGCTGTCTCACCTGCTCCTAGAGCGGCTTTCTGTGCTCAGGGAGCGAGGGAGTTTCCCACTTCCCATCGACACAGATCCGTGTCGTTTGGGCAGGGTACGTGTGTATGCATAGGAGGCATCGCGGGGGCTGGAGATGGAGCATCCCGGTTTAGCCCTAATACCACCCCACAGGCGTGCGGGGGAAGGAATCGATAGGGACAGAAGGCGAGGAAAAGAGGGAAGTTGAGTAAGTGGGCAGGACGGTGGGAAGTGCAAAGGAGTACGGAGGGAAGGAAGAAAGCCGGGGAAAAAAAAAAAAAAGGAGGAGAAAGGGGAGGAGATGAAAAGCGAGGGGAAAAGGGAGGACCGGGCGGAGAGGAGGCGAGAGGCCCGGGAGAAGAGGAGGGAGGCAGCTCGTTAGAAAAGGACGGGACGGCACGGAATCCAGCGCTGCGTGGGCCATGCGCCTCCTGGCCACGGCGCTGGCCGCACTGCTGGCCACGGCCCCGGCCCCAGGTAAGAGGCATCGGGGGGGCTCATCTACCGGCGCCCAGCCCTGGCACTGCTGGGACACAGGGCTCCGCTTTATCCGCCGCCCGGGTCCCCCCGCCGTCCGCCCCGGGGAGGGGCTGGGGCAGCGTCCGGAGCTCAGGCAGCGGGAGAGAAGTTTAGCGGGAGTTGGGGGCCCGGCAGCACGGCCGGGAGCCAGCACGGCTCCGCCGTCCCCGGCCCCGCTGCTCCCTACCCAGCTCTGCCGCCGCTCTTCCCGGCCCTCGGCAACAGCTCTTCTGCACAGCGATCTGATCCTTTTTAGAAAGAAAACCCTTTCCATGAAGAAGTTAATGGAAATGAGTCCTCGTCCATCTTCCGTGCCAGGCGAAAAGTCGAGGCAAAGGGAGTTTGGCATTATTTTTTTCCACAGGTGCCCTGATCCCACAGGCATCGGGTGGAATGCAAGCCGTAGGTCACTTGTAAAAAGCCTCCTCCATTTAACACCTTTACCTCCAAAACCAAAGTGCATTGAACAGTGTCGTATGTCCTGCAGCTGCAGAATGGACACAGTCTGTATCTGAACTTCTAGGTGCCCTGTGGTTAGAGGCGGGGGGAAGCCCTGGTCGTTCAAGGTTAGTGACAGAGTTGAATTTGAATCTTCGCCACAAAAGGACAAGAGATGATGGAGGCAGAGGTTTGATTCAAGTCCATCTTTAGTCAATGCAGAAGCTTTCTCCAAGGGGGAGCCTCTGACTTGTGAAACTTGTAGACAGATCTGTTCAACTGAAAACAGCTGGTTTGTTTTTTTTTTTTTTGGTGCTTTTGCTAGCCAGCTCCTAATTATGCTCATTTAAACAAAGAGCTTCGTTTCTTTCTGTCTCATTCGCTCTTTTTACTTTTTATGTAGAGAAGTCAAAACTTGCTTTGACAGTAGCATAGTTTCACAGAACAAACTACAACACAGATAAAAGCCATTCCATATGCTTGTGGTCTTGCAAATCTGAGATCAGAACGTAACCATCCCAGTGGCATCCCTCTCTAGTCCCCCAGCTATCAGTCCTCTGAGCCCTGAAGGGTGGATTGTAGATTCTGCCTGCTGGTCTCCTTGGAGGAAGGAAGAGTGGCCTATATACAACACTAAACCTGGACTGTGACCAGGAGCAACTCCAGCTGAAGTAACTGGGGTTTTCCACAAAAACACAGCCATGCTGAAATTGCTTACCCCATCTAAAGATCAAGCAGTGACTGTAAGTCCTTTGCCAATGTTACAGAGCAGACAGAGGGGATAGCCCTGGCATAGACAAGTTTCTGGCTGCTAGAAGTGTAGTTTGGTACTCCTGACAGTGCTTTGAGCATTTTGCTATGTAATATGGCAGACAGCAAAGTCCAAACCCACTTAATTCTTGGCATATAACTGGTGTAAGCAGAAGTGGACTATTTTCAAAACAGGATTTTTTAAAGCATAGTGTAGTCAGCATTCACCTTTCCTGGCTCCCCACAGGGTAGTGAGACATGCAGGGGAGGGTACCAAAGTAGCAAACAGCTAAGTTTGGGATGGGGGCAACTGAGTGAGCTGGTTGCAAAAAGAAGAGATGTGTTTGATGATTAAGCAGACTGCAAAGGAATCCTCCAGTCTCTGACTTACTCTCCTCCCACTTTCTATAAATAATTTCCCTTTCCAAGCAGAAACAAGATTACAACTCTTGTGGTGAGCTCCACCTGAGCGGCTACATCATGGTATATTGGGAAGCAGGAGAAATAAAACACTGATTCTTCACTTGAAACAGCAGTCTGAAGTCTAGAAATTCAGTGCTTTGCTGGCACACAATCCTGCTCTTAAGTTGTGGAAAAGTCTTCTACTCTTGGCAAGGAGCCCATTACAAGGCTAAACCTTGTGTTAGGGCTGCTAAAGACAGGAGGAACGTATCTGCCTGGGAGCCGTGAATGTGGGTTTTCCTTTCCACATAAGAGGTAAATGAACTCTTTCCTCCAAAATCCACCACTGTTCTTCCTCCAATAGCAGTGGGAGGATGAAGTCAAATGGATACCATTTTCCTGTTTTATATAAAGTATAACCTGACTCTGATTCCAGATCAGCTGATATAATGGTAAAAGCATCAGGAGATTTCAAAAACTCTCCCGATTGCTGCACTTGTGCAGCTGCACCAATCGAAGCCACAAAAGAAAGATAAGGAGATGGGTTACCACTTGTCACAGGCAACATGAAGGATGCAAAATTTGATATGTTCTTATAAAAAGGCATGTCCCCAGAGGACAAGTAGAAGCCTTAGTTATAAAATACTGATGTTTGTATGAGTGTAAACAGCTAGAAAGGGATCAGAGACTCCACATACAGTGCTTCCTTATCTTCTTGCAGAGGTGTCCATCATCATATCTGACTTCCTCTGTATTTTCTCTTGGGTACTTTTTGGCACTATGTTCTTTCTAGATTCGAATTAAGCAATGATTCTTTTGCCTTTTATTTTGAGACTCTATTTCACAATGACTCCTAGCCAGCTTTTTCAAACCAAAAGTTCATATGTCAGGAAAATTACATAATTGTTTTTCATTACAGTTCTCATGACATGTTCATAATTTCAGTAGAAAAAGGTCTGTGTTTTTCAATTGCCCCAACCTAACCCTAACCCAACCACAATTTTATAAATGATTTGTTAAACATTTATTGCCTAAGTAATTATGAAGACTCCAAAACGTGTTGAAAATCCTAAACTTATTCCATATTTACTTAGCAGCACAACCTTTAAAATTTCATCTTATTTTGATGGCAAAGGCAGCCATTTACCTGTTTTGTATCTGCTGGTAAAGCACCCAGGTCAGGTAACTCCAGCAAGTAATAACTTGAGTTTCATGCCTGGAAAGCTTTTGGTGAAATTCAGCCTTAATTTTAAATTTCAACATGTTTTACTTTCTTTGGTATTTGCATGAATTGCAGACACAAACATAGTGTACAGATAATTTTATCGATAATCTGAATTAAGCTTAGCTGTAGTTTCCCAAAGAAATTTCTTTGAAACCCACAAACTGTTCTTTATACAACTTAAATTCTCCTTCATAAATAAAAAATAATGTTTACTTGGAAAAAATACACCATTCAGTAGAGCTTTCTATTTAAATGGCATAAAAATAATTACTATACTATTAGTTTTCAGAGAGTTCTCAAACCGTTGCAATGTAAGTTCTTTAATTTAGCGGATTTACTTTAAGTAAGGCAATATTCACCTCTTCATTTCATAGCTTCACTGGGACCATAAAACCAGTGTCTCTGACTCCAACATTCTTTCAGAAATAAAATGGAAATACTTTACTTGCTTATTTTGAAGATAAATATATGTTTGTGTTTCAGGAGCTGATGTCAGACAAGAGTCTCTGCCAAAATGCTCATCCCCTTTGTTAAAATGTTTCTTGCTGATGTGCTAGAAAAATGTCCAGAAATCAAAAAAATCATTCTCCCAGAGTTGAAATTCTCATTGGTATTTGAGTACAGTATTCACATAACAGGAAGCTTAATGTTCACAGCTTAAAGGACATTTCATGCTTTGCACAATGCATTGCAGGGAGTGCTTGCTCACTGCTGAAATACAGTTCTCTCTCTAGTGGATACCCTCAGACCAGTAGATTACACATTACAAGTCATTTAGGGAACACATTGCCACAATACTCCATTGGTCAAAAATAGATCAGTCTCTGATATGACTAATAAGGACATTCTTAATGTACATTAGGAAGGAAATAAAATGAGTGTTGATTCCCATGCCTCAGAAAATCAGTCCAGTATAAGTCAGTTAGATCAGGAAAGGAAAGTCTTCCTCTAATGAAGAGCTGTGGACTTTTCTTTCAACCTTCACCTATACTGGTTGTTGTTAGAAGTAAAGCAGAGAGTCAGACAACTGGTCTAAATTCATGAAGGAGAACATTAAAGATAAGAATCAGAAATTAATGGAACAATGGAATAATCATTTGTTCCAATATGATCTCATGTCATAATTTGTCATGCAAATAGTGTCAGATTAACTTGAATTTGTAATTAGAAGGACTAATCTGATAGATTTAGCCCAGGTTTGAAATGACCATTTAATTATGAACAGAAGAATATTACTTAAAATGGAGGACATGTGGAACTGTAGAATATAGGGAATTCACAGGTGTTTCAGTGATTTTTTAGGGAGCAGCATGATGTAAGGTTTACACACATGATGTCTAAAAGAAGTAGATGGAAGCATCCACGTTGAAATTATGTGACCTTATCAAATCAGCATAAGATGGGGATAGTGTGTAGGAAAAACTGAGGATGGGGTAACAGAAGTGTAGCAGAAGTTAGTAAAGCAAAGTCACATACTTGAGGATGAGTAACGATTTCTTTGACACACTAAGAAATTAATCACAAATGATAAAGAAGGGAAAACACCCAAGTATGCTATTTATTTTTAAACTGACATATAGTCACATGTAAAAGTGTCATGAAAAAGAACAGCATAATTCCGGGATATAGCAGGCAAGGTATATCCCATCAAATTTGATAAGTACTGTTCAGTACCTGTTCAACAGGACATTAGAAAACTTCTTTCCAGACACTGTCTGTAATTGCAGTAAATTACATTAAAAAAAATTTAAAATAATTAAAATAAACCCCAAAATTTAAACTGGAACCAATGCGGACAAGGACTGCTAAGGTGAATAGGGAAGGGAAGACACTACTTTCCTAGAGGAGACTAACAGAGCTTGGCTTCTTTAGCTCAACAAAGCAAAGGCTAAGACACCAGATAATTGCTTTCTATATGTAGTCAGGAAGCAAGCTGAGAGAAGAAAACAGTATTCAACTTAAAGTTGGCACAGGAACAAATTGCATAAACTTGCTATTGAAACCTTCCATGTGAGTCCCTTCCAACCCAGCCTGTGAATTAGCCTGGAAGTCCTAAGAAGGATGCAAGTTGTTGGAAGAGCTGGTCATGGAACAGCTTTCCGAAAGACATTCTTGGCTCTTGCTCCGAGTTAGCCTTAGACTAACATTTGTTCAGACTGATGAAAGATTGCATGAAGTTGGTCCTATGAACACAGCAAGGTCTCCACATCAACCCTATGTTACTGATCAGCAACAGCAAGAATACTAGAGCAGACTCAGTGAAGGAGGGCCTCATATCATCTTTTACATTCACAGAGAGGTGGATGATGTCAGGTTCTACAAGCTCATTAAATTGCTGCACACAAAACAAATGCCATCAGTTTACCCGCTTGCATGCTGGGACAGATTACGGTGCTATTGTGCCAGTATGGAGGATTTTCACCATTTTTTCTTTTCTTTACAGATGTTTGTGAGGCTTTAAATGTGACGGTCTCTCCTGGACCAACAGTGCGATACTTTGAGGGAGATAATGCTACTCTGTACTGCCACATTTCTCAAAAGAGAAAGACAGACAATTTGCTGGCTGTGCGGTGGGTCTTTGCTGCATCACCTACCCAGGAACATCTGATGATAAAAATGACAAAGTTTGGGTCTGTCCAGTATTATGGAAATTATACTCATCATTTTCACAAGCAAAGACTTCATCTTTTAAAAGAGAAACATGGAACTATGTACAAATTTCTTATTTTAAGCCTTCAGCAAGCAGATCAAGGACGTTATATATGTAAAGTCCAGGAAATTGGCAAACACAGGAATAAGTGGACAGCATGGTCAAATGGCACAGCAGCTACTGAAATAAGAGGTAGAGACTTCTGTTTTCAAATCTATAATTTTTTCTTGTCCCATGATCCTTTTCTTTTTTCTTGCAAGTTCATCCATAAGACATTTGAACTTAGGTTATTTTTAAGTGTAATCTGTAGATATGAAAAGAAAACCTAATAATCAACTTCTTTACTTGCACATACAATTTAAACACTATTCAACCAATAGTAAAATGTACAGAAGTGAGAAGGTTGGTAGACTTGTAGAAGATAGTCCATTTCCATTGTCTTTTATCAGAATAGCAGTAATTAAAACTCCATTCAGCTGTAGGTCTGTGGTGGGTTGACTTTGGCTGGACTCCAGGTGCCCACCAAGCTGCTCTATCACTTCCCTCCTCATTAGAGAAGGAAGGAGAGAAAATAAGATGGAAAAAAATGCTGTCGGGTCAAAAGAATAACAGTTTAATAAAGCAAAAACAAAGGCCATGCACAGAAGCAAACTAAAACAAAAGATTTATTCTGTATGTTCTGTCAGCAGGTGAAGTCCAGCAACTTCCCAGGAAACAGGGCTTCATCATCCATAGCAGTTGCTCCATAAAACAAATATAATAATGGCTGGCCTTCCCCCCCCCACCCCGCTCCCCCACTCCCCTTAGCTTTTCTTGCTGAGCAGACATTAGACAGCAGGAATTATCCCTTTGGTCAGCTGTCCTGGCTGTGTCCCCTCACAAGATCTTGCCCACTCCTAGCCTACCAGTGAGTTGGGAAGGCTGGAGAGACAGCAGTGATACTGTGCTCCAAAACCTAGCGTGTTTTCAACACCTTTCAACGCCTTTCTAGCTACCAGTACGAAGCACTATGAGGGCTGCTATGCAGAAAATGATCCTCATCCCAGCCAGACCTAATACAAGATCTCTACAACTTTACTATTGGGAATAAGCAAATACTATTGTTATTTAAATACAAAGAGACAGGAAAGAAATTAACTTATATTCTGAGGAGTATACAGTGGGTCTGTCAGAAATAGGAGGATTATATTTTAGATCTATGTTTTGCCTCTCTCTTGCTGTTCCCCTTGCTCTTAGTTCTAGTCTAGCAGCAGTTGGTAAGTAGCACTTCTAGTATCACTTCTGATATTTTTTATCATGTGTGGCCAGAAAGCAGAGCTAGAAATGCAGTGATCAGCCTGCTAGTATTGAACTTTGGATAAAATGACCATCAATGAGTGACAGATGTGAACCAAGTTGAAAATGAGCCATCTCTTTGGTATGGGACAGCTGGAATCTTATGCCACGACACCCACACTTTCAGAGATGGGTGAAAGTGGATTTAGAGAACAAACTCCGTGCTGTTAATGCTAGCTGTCAAACTAGCCCTCACTTGTGGTTTTGTAAACAGAAAAGTTGATTTCCCACAGGGCCAACTCCAAGAAAATGCCAGATAGCAGTTAAGAGTGTTTTCTCATTCACTGAATGATGGAAGTTTTTAAATGCCTATAGCAAAACATATGAATTTGTCAGGAGTGCTGGAAAGAGAATGACATGTTCCAAGTAAGTGGCAGCAGAAGAAAAACCATTATAAAATATTGTTACACCACCTGTCATACTCCTCCTCACAAAAAGTGCCATCGCTTATTATAACACAAAAACCTCTCATTGTTCTTAATAGCTAAAGTGCAAGGTTCAGATCATTTTAGTTATTGCAAAGAAGGAACTTTGTAACTCTTTAGTCCAGTCTCTAAATAATATTTTCCCCTGATTTCTAGTATAAGTTA
>VYZS01098545.1:3621-24868 GCA_013400695.1 Neodrepanis coruscans
AGAGCATGGGACACTGAAAAGTCCTTGACTTGGGGTAAACACCACTTTGCAACAACCAAAACGTTGGTGTGTTACCGATACTATTCTCCTGCTGAATCCAAAACACAGCACTATACTCTTCTGCGGTAGCATCGGTGGCTATCTGAAGCACAGAACATGAGAATACCAAAGATAACTAACTGATCAAAAAAAAGTAAAATATGAAATATTTTCAGTGACTGTTAGATGTACAAAATAGTGTTCCTCAAATGCAGAACCATTTTCAGAGATGTACAAATACCATAGATAACAAAAGTTAACTCTAGGATTATGATGTTCTTCAGTCAGTCCTGTGCAGTTGGACTTGAACTTTGTGGGCAACACAAACTAGTCCTGTGCTGCCACTATATGACATGTACTGCTACTAATTCAGTTGTTAGTAGCCGTATTTCTCTTTAGTTGTGTATTACCATTTCCATTATAAAAATAGCTTCCCATTATTCTCAAGTAAAAAGAAACAATAACACATCATAATATGCTGAAACATCAATTTTTAACAAGATTTACTCTGAATGAAATGATTGTTTATTGTATAAATATGTTTCTAGAAGCTGAAAATCTATCCATCAAGAAGATCTGTATCATTTATTCATATGACCTTTCAATGAAAACTCACATACTAAGAACTCTTTCCACAACCTAGATGAAATGAGTGATAAAATTTAAGTGGGTGCCATACAACGGCTATGGTTATTCTACACATTTGCTTTGCTCTCTGCAATCATAGCAATATTTCCTGATTTGTTGGAAGTTATTTGCATGCAACCAGCACCTCCCTGTCTACCCAGCCCACTCCGTTCATAATTGATCACTCGCTTCATTTTACTCTTAAATTTAGTGCAGTATTTATACTCTGCCTGTATCTAGGTCTGCCAAAATAAATACTTAGCACTGGCGAAGAGCATCCAACCAGAACACATTTAAATGTAACAATTACTGTAAAAAGTCTGGTGAAGACTAATAACAGCCATTTCAAAATTAAGCTGACAAAGCATCAGAGAACAGCAACTGCTCTAAGGAAACACTTCACTAAAAGACAAAAGAAACCATAACATTTTTTCTTCAACTAGATTTTGTGAAAATTATTTGCAATTACTTGTGCTTACTGGTGGACACAACCCAACACAATGGAAGTCATAAATGTCACTCTTGTTTTTGTTTAAAGAAGTAATGAAAAAGTTCAAGGAACTACATTCATAAAATTGTTGGGAAAGCTCACTTTTACAGATATTTTTCAAGTCAAAAATCTCTCAGTGGATTTGCATGTTCTTTGAATGTGCATTTCCATCTCTGCTTGAATGATGAAAAATTCCTATTCTTCTTGCAACTTATATGAATACAACTGTTTAAAGATTAAGTGGCTCTTCAAAACAGAGAGCTTATAGTGAGTCGCTCATACCACACAAAACAATTAAAAGACTCCTAAGATTACACAGCAGGGAATCAGTAAAATTATAGATACACTTAGACAGAAGCATGAACAGAGTATTAAAAATTGTATAAAATTGTCCACAGAATTAAAACCGTGGCTATACACCATATTTGGCACAGGGATTATTACATGAATTTGTGAATAAATTGCAAGCTTGTCCTATCCAAAAGGGTTTCTGCCATTTCCATTTGCCAATGACAATTTTAACAAGTTTTCACTTACTTTCATGTCGTTATTATCTCTTAAATTGAAAGATAATAGGTAAAGGCAACTCTACAAGTTAAATAGAATTGTGCACAATTTTCTTCAGGTCAATGGATGAAGCCTGTCTTGGTTTCAGCAGTTTTGCCCAGCTACTCTTAAGCAATTTGAGGCATTTTATCCTCCACAGCAACATGAAGCAAAAAAGCCGATGTAAACAATACCACAATTTGTCACCAGGTGAAATGGCTTTGGGGTTTATCTTTGTGTGAAGTCTAATAAATTATTTCCAATTTTTTTTTGTTTGAATATAGCAATACCTATCAAGCATCTTAAACTGCTGCAATTTTATAGGGGTTAAATATAAAGACAATATCAAATTCTCTCAAATCTCTCTGAAACTTCATGACCATTTCTCTGAAGAATATACTATTTCTCTATAAGACAAATGTCCATACTCAGGTACAGATTGCAAACCAGCAGCTATTTTACTGTTTATAAATTGCTTTAGGCTAGCTGGACTTCTGAATGTACCCCCCCAAAAAAGGTAACTAAACCCTAATTTTCTCTTCAAAATATACATCTAAGATTATAGAAGTCTTTCCGAGGAGACATAATTATAGGTGAAATCAGTTATGGCACCAGTATTGTAATTTGAACTGGAGATTATTTCAGACACATTTGACATTTGTAGGTATCAAATCGCTACTCCACATTTCTTCCCCTTTGAGGAAACACACTGGGTCCAGTCTTTTCAGTTATGCTGTAATAATGACCAGCAAAGGAGCAATTAATATTCTGCTCCAGAACAGAATATGTACTGTGAAACCTCAGAGAGAATGCTCAGTTAACATCATGATCCATGCTCAGTGAATTAAGCAGAAACATGGCAATTTTCACTAGATTAAGACATGCCCTTCCCCTCTGGAAGATATCCCTACTTCCAAATAAGAAATAGAGCATGCAGTTTTCCTGATATGAGTATTTGCTTGGTTTATGCCCTTCAAAGTGGTAAGACTAGTTGCCTTACTTTTTTAAAACACCATGTGTTTTATTGGAATATGCAGTACAGCATAGAACAAGGTATTATTATTCGAACATGACTTCTCAGGTATTGTTTATCCAGCTAAAACAACATATACAACCCCCTCATTCTTTTCAAATATTCAGGTGAATCGGGCAGTGTCAAGATTTTATGTACATTTATCTTCCCTGATCCAGGCATGTTTTAGCTAGGCATGACAAAAATCTGCTAAATCCATTTTGTCCTTGGCTATGTTTACAGCAAAACTTACTCAGTAACATTTTGGCTGCACCTACTGCTGATGACACTTGCCACCAAGTAACTTTTTGAAGGAAGGCAAGGGTTGAAAACCAAGATTCCAACCACTAACACATCAATACAAACTTGGTTAATTACCAGTAAACAGAACTATTTAGATTTGAAAAAAGTGTGACTGAGATCTGAATTGGGCACTGTATTGTATCTTGTTTGTTGGGGCAGCTTCCTCGCTCTTGAGAACCTGGGAGTGCACTGTCAGCATATGTGTTCAGCCCTCAAATTTCCTGAAAAAAATTAATGACACAGAGCAGTTTGTTATATGACTTCTAGGTAATTGATTTAAATAATTATATTCTTTGTCAATTATTAACTACTACAGTAGAAAACCTGATGAAGGGGGAAGAATTGCAATGCAACACAGCTTTTGTCAGCCATCTGATTTTAACCTTTTCAGCAGCTAAATCTGAAATGAACGCATCTGAATCAAGACACAAAGATTCATTTATGTGTTCTCTAAGCAACAGCTTGACTCTGTTGAATCTGGTTTAAAACATCTGTTTTTACAGAATAGATGTCAATTACTCAATTAATTGTAAAGTTTAAATTTTCCTATTGGGAGAAAATGCTTTCTAACATACCATTATAATGAATCACTTCCATCTGCCTTTTTGCACTGCGTTTTCAATCATAACTAAAATTGATGTAATGTTTAGGCACTCTACTAAAAGTAAAATGATAACCAGAATCATGACATCTAGGATACAGTAGCTGTATTAAAAAGGAGACATTTAAAAATATGTTGATTTCTAATGAGAAGTTAAAATCTCTGTTGACTCATAGCACATCCAGGGATATCAGTCATAAAGCAAGAACAGAATTTACATCTGAATGGTTCAAGCATCAAGAAATTTTCCATCTTAATCAAAAGGTCATGAAAAATGTATGACTTCCAAAAATATGCTACTGAAATGGGTACTAAATTATTTTTAACAAAACTGTAACATATTACAATTCAATTGATTACCCAAATTATATATTTTGCTACTTTGTCAAATAAATGGTGGTAAAGGAGTGTTCACTCATCAATTTCTCAGCAAGATTTATGAAACATTTGGTTTGAAAGGTGCACAGGGCATCTACAGCTTGAATAGGAGACACTTTACTGAATTAGTCAGTGGGGCCTCATTAAAATGACTCAGCCCACAAAAACTACTTTGAATTTGCTGAAGCTTCACAGTGTATACGCATCAGAGAAATTTCATGGGCTACCACATCACTGCTGCACTGAAAAGTTGAAAGATACTGAAGAAAGCTATTCATACATTGTCCCTGGTTTAAATATTTAATAATTACCATAGGCTTTATGTGTAATAACTGTTTTCTTTTTCTCACCACAATACTCAAGACACTGTCACACTAGGTGAAATATACCTGACAGAGATAAAAGATATAATCTGCCTTGTGAGCTGTTTGTAGGTTTTTTTTAAACCCTGGGAGATTTTGAGAGCTGGCTTTACCCCACCATCAGGAGAAAAGTTTGTCAGAATGCTATTCCTAACTGCCACTGATAGTCTTGCCTCAAATACCTCAGATTGAGCTGATTAGGCAAGCATTTAACTGTAGAAAGAAATTTAAGGGTCGAGCTCCCAACATCTGAGTGGGAAGTGCTTCATCAGCTGGAGCTCCAGCCTTTGCCTCACCAAAGTCTAACCCTAAGATGTGCTTGGGATGGACCTTAACCTGACAACTCAGCCATGTTCTTCAGAAGACTGTGGAGAGGGGAGAAAAAACTGCAGTCTTCTACTCACCCTTTGGCAGCCTCTATAAATTCAGTTCCCTTGGAGCTCTTGGCTTTGTTTCTTTTCTAATCCTAGTCCAAGTGTTAAAGATACGTAGTCATAGCTTTCACCTTATCCAGAGACCCCAACCTATAGCCCAGAGGAGAAAGATATTAGAGGATAGCATCTGTGGAGTCTTCCCGTACCTTATTCAGCTTTTAAACTCTTTTTCAACCCTTTTTGGGAGGAGTTGTTGGCTTTGTTGCTCTCCTGACTTTAACCATAAGCCTAGGCATTAGATGAACTGTAGCCTGAGACGCCTAGTGTCATTCCACTGGGACCAACAAGTGTTCTAATATGAGCTCTTTGCATAGATATACTTATCACTGGTCCTCCCCCTTGCATCCCCACAGCACCTGGAGCTATGGGCTTCTTGTCTCTCCTAACCCTAACTCTGAACCCAAGAATGGCCTAAGCCTTAGCCCTAGACTTCCCAGCAGCGCCCAGATGTAGAAATTTTTGGGAGATAATTTTTTCTCTCCCTTCCACAGGAGGCAGGTGTTGCTACAAAAAATGGGTTATTGGAAAGTGTCTGCATATGTCTTAGGCCAACCTGCTGACTGTGTTGAGAAGGTCAAACTTCCTTTCCCCTTTTTGTGACAGATGAATTATAAACACAAGCTTAGAGCTCTATTCTACTCTTTACAGGTAAAGTCCTTAGGTAAAAGAATGAATTGCAAAAAAAATAAAATTTCTAAGCATGTTCTCAAGTAAGGGTTGGTTTGCATCTGCTTTTAAGTCGAATTTCTGCTTTAAAACAATTCTTTAATTTTTTTAAATAATAGTCAGAACTATGTCAATGTTTATATTTATAATGGCAGCTATCATTCTTGGGATAATAAAATGCATTATTTCCAATCAAGCATTTCTTCTTTATCAAATAGTTAAAGTTAGAAATACATGCTTTTGGATCCTTAGCAACACTGAGCACTGCTAAAATCAGCAGCTACAATTTCATAGTAAATGAATGCCTATAAACTTTGTTAGAGGAATCAATCTAAGTAACTAAACAGGCACTCTAACAATTCCCTTTTGGAAAATTATATAATTCTCTAATGGGAATGAAATTTTCCATACCCAAAGGAAACTCCAGTGAATGGAGATACAGAAATCCTCAAACCTTTTGAGTGTATATTATAGCACATGGTGCCTTTTCATAATTATACCTATGATGGCATTTTTTTTCTTCTGGGCATGTATGTCAAGTAGGTGAGTGTACGATGCTTAAAGAGACTAGTACAGTTGCAGGAACTACAGTTTATAGTTCATTTATTTTGAATCCTTGCAGTAAGAAAGAACACTATGTCTACATCTACTTCAGCAGAAGAGCTTTTACTGACCCTTTTCAGTGCAGGGAATGGCCGAATCCAAGCATGGCAAAGTAATGTGAAACGGGCAACATCATGAATAAAATGTTTAAAATGTTTCCATGAGTGACTGTGTGTTAATATGTATGCAAATTTTATAGAGGGCAAGGCAGAGAAGAATTGAAATTTTGTGGTGAGGATGCTACTATTAATAGTTTCAAAACCAACCATGTTTGCCCCCACGTTTGCAAAGTGCGATGTAAAAGCATTCATGTTTCTAGTCATACTGTTGTTAAGTGCCAATTTCTAACAATGTGAAAGGAAACCCTTTGTTCCATGCTCTATAAGTAAAAGCCCCTTAAAACAAATGCTCATGTGAACAAAAATTGGATTATATTTGAACTATACATTTTCAAACAGACTAAAGTGATGCAATCAACCAGATGTTCTTGTTAATGGGTTTGCAGTTTTTGACTTATGCTCCTTCTCATATCAGTAACTGAAAGCTGATTCATATTCTCTTAGAATATAAATTTTAAGGAAAATAATTCTTCAGCTGAATTTATGTAATTGCAGAGATTTCAGCAGTGTCAGGTAGTACAATGCAAGTAAAGATTTTTCATGGTGTAAATATAATTTATTTTTTTTACTATGAGCTGGAAGCTCTGATGCTAACACACCAGAATATATGGTTATTTATATTTATATAAATACTTATATAAATATTTATATAAGTATGAATTTTCTGAGAAAAATTTGTATGACATCCCAAAGTGCTAAAGCACTCATATACAACAACAGTCCTGGGAATGGCAAGATCATTTGCAAAGGCTGCTCAACAAATGCATTTTTATACTAGACTATAAATACAAAAATGTCTTAAAAGTCACAAAGAGTATCATCCAAACAGAACTTGTGTGCAATTACTAAAAACTGAATAAGGTTATTTTTATGATGTGTAGGGGTGTATATATACATCTATATGTATTCACAATCTGCTCTTTAAACATAGAAGTAAAGGAACAGCTTGGTAAGGGTCATGCAAAACTATGCATGTGCTAAATGTAGTACCTTTGACAAGGTGTCAAAGAGCACATGCTCATCATATAGGAGTACTTAGGTGTGTGTTGACTGGAGGTAATGACTGACATGAGGAAAATCATACAGTTAGAGAGGTTACATATGTGTTGGAATAGATGCTGATGGTAATAAGGGGTATAGGGATATAAAAACTGCTAGAGAGAATAAATTACTGATGATTAGTTGCAATTAATTGATGGTAATGTTGCATTTATCTGTACATTAAAGTGGTGGGTAGTGATAATATGTATAACTGTGATGGTGGGCAGAAAGTGATAACAAGACGTGAACAGTAGGAGGTGATGGGTATGCCTGGTAAAATGAGTAGGTTGTAAGTATGCATATGTGATGCTGAGTATAGTGGTGCTATGGGGAGCATATAGCAGCATATGCTTTGTGGTGATATGTGTGTGATGTGGGCCTGCTGTTCTTGACAAAAGTAGGTGGTGCTCTTAGGCGACAGTTTATGTGAAGAGGTGGGTTGTTACCCATACAAGTGTGGTAATTCACATATACAAGGGGCTATAGCCAACAGAACAAGTAAGCATTTACTGAATATTTAGTACATATCCCTGTGCTGAGGGAGTGTTGATGCAGTGAGCAATTGTGTAGGGATGTGTACTAGTGAGCAACCATGTCTAGTTAGTACAGAGTGGTCAGGTGGTGATGGTATATGAAAATTGACTATGTATTATTATGTAAGGACAGACTGTATACACAGAACATATAGGAGGATATGAGACATATTACCCAGAAGGAGAGGTGTATGGAAAGGTTGTACTCTTTTTTTTAAAAAAAGTATGCTTGCCAGGGTACAGAAATGCAGTATTAGGACTATCTGAGGTGTGTATGTATATTTGGAACTAGTGGTGCAGATGAGGCATACAAGGCATCAGTGTCTGCCTAGAGATGACAATACAAGTAACTATTGGTGTATAGATACCCTAGGACCAGTGTGTAATACAAAATAGCACAGTATGGATCAATGTGTAGAAGCAGTTTGTATGTACAGCATGGAATAAGTCACTTATGTAGTGATGGCTATATATATATATATAGAAGCAGTGTATGACTGGAGACAGTGTCTATGGTTTGTGTCACTTCATAGTGCTGAGGGGAGTTTATAGCTTCATCTTGTGTGGTTATAATCCTACTAGGGTTATGCATATATTTTAAGTACAATATTAAGAGAGGAGATTGTATCACTAGTGAGGCAGCATATGATGGTTGTGCTTGAAGTGATCCCATGAATGGAAGCAGTGCGGGGACAGAGGAGTGGACAGATAGATGTTCTGCATACCAGTATAGGATGGACTTGGCGCTGTTGCAGTGTAAAGTGATGACAAGCTGCAGCGTGCACACTGGTTAGAATACTGTTCGATGTGATGGACAGAGGCAGAGCACGTGCTGGATTGTCAGATTGGGATAAGGGGACATATTCAGAGCAGTGTGTGGAGCGGGGCAGGGCTGTAAAGTATTGGATGCTGCTCATGTATGATATCTGGTGGTTATGGTAGAATAGGATAGTGTAGGTGACAAGGAGTTTCACAGAATTACACAGAATTAACAAGGTTGGAAAAGACCATAGAGATCATCAAGTCCAACCTATTACCTAACGTATCAACCTACCCAACACCATCCCATCATCTAAACTGTGTCACTGAGTATGCCATCCAACCTTTTCTTAAACACATCCAGGGACTGTGGCTCCACCACCTCCCTGGGCAGCCCATCCAATCCAGTGGGAAATCACTTGTGTGAAAAAGTTTTTCCTAATACCCAGCCTAAACCTCCCCTGACGCAGCCTAAGACTGTGTTCTCTCGTTCTGTCACTGGGGGCCTGAAAGAAGAGACCAAGCCCTGCCTGGCTATAACCTCCCTTAAGGTAGTTGTAGAGAGCAATAAAGTCTCCCCTAAGTCTCCTCTTCTCCAGGCTAAACAACCCCAGCTCCCTCAGTCTCTCCCCCTAGGGCTTCTACTCCAGTCCCTTCACCATCCTCGTTGCCCTTCTCTGAACACATCCCAGCAACTCAATATTTTTCTTAAACGGAGTGGCCCAGAAATGGACACAGTACTCAAGCTATGGCCTAACCAATGCCAAGTACAGGGGAAGAATAACTTCTCTAGTCCTACTGGCAACACTATTCCTGATATAGGCCAAGATGCTATTGACCTTCTTGGCTGTCTGGGCCCTCTGCTGGCTCCTGTTCAGTCTCCTATCAACCAGCACTCCCAAGTCCCTCTCCGCCTGGCCTCTCTCCAGCCATTTTGTGGTGGTAGGAGGCATGGACAGTACACTGTGCATATGCTTGAAGGTTATGTAGTCAGTGTCATGTCTTGTGACAGCACTATGGGGTGGGCAATGCTCACAGTGCAGTGATAGAGAGGGTTACAGCAGCTGCATAGACACAAGCCATGCCTGCCCAGGTAACACTGCCCACCTACCCATTACCCAGGCCTTTTGTTAAAGGAGAAAGGATGATCCCTTTGCCTGGGGTGCCCCTGGCCCAGATCCAGGTGCCATGGAGGGGGAGCAGTGGAGAATGGAGGAGTAGGAGAAGATGGTGATCAGGGGAAGAAAGGATTAGTGTGGAATGAGGGAAACAATACTGGATGAGAAGAGCAGTACGGGGTCAGGGGGCATTGCATGGTGAAAGGCAGTGGAAACAGAGGACAGCCTGCACTCCAGCAGCCTGGAGCTGCCACAACAGCCGGAGGGCGGGATGGAAGGCGGGCGGGGGCAGAGAGGGGGTTGGGAGGGACACCCGCTTACGTCTCCTCCCGCATTTTTTTTTCTCTTTCCCTCCTCCTCTCCTTAGCTGGTGACGCGCCGCTGCTATTAATCATTCACCAGCCGAAGAGCAGCAATTGCCGCCGCTCGGAGCGAGCTGAAAAGCCGCCTCCCTTCCGAAGCCCGCGCCCGGCAGCCGCCGCGCCGGGAGCCCTGCCGGGATAATGACGAAACCGACCGGCGGCGGGGGCCTGCTGCTCTGAGCAGGGGGACGGGGGTCCGGACAGAGGATGCTCTCCAATGGCACCTGCCCCAGGCTTCCGGGAGGTGCAGACAGCGGTGGCGGCGACGGCGGCGACAGCGGCGACAGCAGCGGCGGCAGCAGCTATAGCGGTGGCGGCGGAGACGGCGGAGCCTCAGAGGAGGCGGCGGCGGGGGGCATGGACTCGGGCAGCAGGAACTCCTCTGGCGCCCCGAACAGTACCCTGAGTGAATCTCAGGGCAGCGCCATCCTCATCTCATTCATCTACTCCGTGGTGTGCCTGGTGGGGCTGTGCGGCAACTCTATGGTCATCTACGTGATCCTACGTTACGCCAAGATGAAGACGGCCACCAACATCTACATTCTCAACTTGGCCATCGCGGACGAGCTGCTGATGCTTAGTGTCCCCTTTCTGGTTACCTCCACCCTGCTGCACCACTGGCCCTTTGGCTCACTGCTCTGCCGCCTGGTGCTCAGTGTGGATGCCATCAACATGTTCACCAGCATCTACTGCCTGACCGTGCTTAGTGTGGACCGTTATATTGCTGTGGTGCACCCCATAAAGGCGGCTAGGTACCGCCGGCCCACTGTGGCTAAGATGGTCAATCTGGGTGTCTGGGTGCTTTCCATCCTCATCATCCTACCCATCATCATCTTCTCCAACACAGCAGCCAACAGTGATGGAACAGTGGCTTGCAACATGCTTATGCCAGAGCCCACACAGAGGTGGCTGGTTGTCTTTGTGGTCTACACCTTTCTGATGGGCTTCTTGCTGCCTGTTGTGGCCATCTGCCTCTGCTACATCCTCATCATTGCTAAGATGCGCATGGTGGCCCTGAAGGCTGGCTGGCAGCAACGTAAACGCTCAGAGCGCAAGATCACCCTCATGGTCATGATGGTGGTGATGGTCTTTGTCATCTGTTGGATGCCCTTCTACATTGTGCAGCTGGTCAATGTTTTTGTAGAGCAGGATGATGCCACCATCAGCCAGCTCTCTGTCATCTTGGGCTATGCCAACAGCTGTGCCAACCCTATCCTTTATGGCTTTCTCTCAGACAACTTCAAGCGGTCCTTCCAGCGGCTGCTCTGCCTCAGTTGGATGGACAATGCTGCAGAGGAACCCATCGACTACTATGCCACTGCGCTCAAGAGCAGGGCATACAGTGTGGAGGACTTTCCCCCAGACAACTTGGAGTCAGGGAGCATGTATAGGAATGGTACTTGCACCTCCAGGATTACCACCCTCTGAGGAAGCATTCCTGCCCCCCAACTCCCCTACTGACCCCAAGCTGGAGGGTGAGCGAGGCCAGGGCTGTGGCATGGGGAGGCTGGGAGGGAGGGGATTTCAGTCCTGCCCACCAACAGCAGTGTTTGTCACAAGCAAGGGCAAGGAAAACCCCGTGCCCTTGATCTGATGCCCCCTCCCACTCAGGAAGGCACCAAAGCTGCCACCCTGGAGAGCGGGTGCATTCACTGATGCTTTGACACTCACTTAGCAAATTGTGTGTCTCATGGCTTAACTTACAATCTGGCAGCCTGGCTCTGCCACCCCTCTCTGTCTTATGAGTGGCTGTACAGGTCCTGCAGCAACTCTCCCACCATCTTTTGTACAGATTGCCCTTCCCCATGGCTAGTGGGATCCCCCAGGCCACTGAGTCAAACCAGCCTCAGTCAAGCCCCAGCATCCGGGCTCAGACTCCCCGTGATTGGAAAAAACCCTGCCCAACATCTGTCAGTATGTGCTTCCCCTCGGAGATTAGAAATGCTGGAAAAAGTCTCCCCCAACACAGACCTTGCTCTCCCCAGGAAGGAGCAAGTAGCCTCTCTCTGCAGTTACTCTGCCCTCCTCCCTGGAATAAAAAAGAAAGTGGGGAGGAAAAAGTCCCCAAGAAAACAAGCAGCATACTCATAGAGCTGTTTTTTGCTTTGCAGATGACTTCCACCTCGTTGGAGCTTTGGGTCTCTGTGCTCTGCTTGGTGGAAGCAGAGCAGAAAAGGTCTTAGGAAAAAAAATCTGATTATTGCTGTGCTTCAGAGCTGCCCAGCAGGTTGCATAGTGGAACATAAACAGTCCTGTGACTCACAGAGAGCAGAGCACTGAGCCAGGAGTTGGGGGGGGAACCGCTGAACTGGGAAATGTTTGAATGTGTCCATAAATACAATAAAGCGTGCTAATAATAAAGTTTAGAGGGAGCACTAGACTGTGAAGCTGCTGTCTTGCACCTGCTCCATCAGCTGCAAAATAGCAATGAAGGGAGCTGAGACGGATTTTGAATGACCTGGGTGGCTGCAAAGTCACATTAGCCTACACAGAAAAAGAAGGATCCATTTCAAAATCTCCATCAGGATCTGAAATAAATATTTGACAGAAAAAGTAGCTGTTTGAGAATAGGTATTACACTAGCTCCAGTTTCTTCTGTTGCACTAAAAAATATAAAATGGGTTTCATATGTTGCCAATGTAATATACTGATCCAGAGCTTCTTAATGTTTCATTCCTGAGAAATCTTGTTTTTATTGTGTGCCAGATGTCTTCTTGTTTGATTTTTTATTTGGTTCTTGTCACTGTGTTGTGAACGTGTTTTTCTGAAGCAATTTATATTTTGTACTTATGTCTGTGGTGGCTATTTGCAAGGTTGCATTGAAAATGGGTGATGCTCAAGAAGGCTCCTTTTTGGATAAACATTGTCATTTTTTCTAACTCTTTCATCTACACTGTCTTGCCCACAAAAATCCTCTCTTGAATTTTCTCTCTTCCTCTCTTATGACAGAACAATTTTCATATAACAAATGAAGCTTTCTTTGGTAAATGACAGCTGATTAAACAAAACCTTCTATCCCTGCTCCCTCTTATCCCAGACATAAGAATCGGTATGGATTGTGTTGAAATAGCAGCTATGTTTTTTGCTTTCTACCACCTATGTTAACTGTCACACAGTGGCAAATGTCCCAGTAGCTGTGACAAATCTCTTCTCTAGCACAATACTGTGGTTGTTTTAATTATAACTACTGGCAATATGAAGCATGAGATTGGAAAAAAATATTTAGTAGCAGCATACCCATAGCATTGTACTTGTAGCTACGGTGCTTAAGTACAGTGTTAAGTGTAAAGCTGACACATAAGGCATCTAGTATTTGCAGTGGTGGACTTACTACAGGTTTTTGTTAAATTATACCCTTTAACTTTTCTCAGCAGCAAAAAGCAGGATACTACTTCTAGGTACTGTTTCATGAATGTGTAAATTTAGTATTTCAAAGTTGTCTGATTCAAAGTCCTTCAAAATGAGAGAAAAAATCCTAATTTGCTTCCCTGGACTGTGAGTCAGCTCCTTTGAGTTTAGAAATTGCTAATGTGGAAACTGTTACATCCTTATTAAATATTTTGTGAAAAGCTTTAACAGTTGTACAGTTTCTTTTATTTCCTAGTGGATATTACTTAAAGGAAGCATGCTAATATTAATTTTTGTAAAGTTTTATATGTACATATGGGGAAATAAGAATGAAATCTCTTTATAGGCTTATTTAACTTTTCACAGAAATCAAACATCTGTCAAAATAGTAAAATTCCCCATGATACCCTTGTTGCGATTTAAATTCTCACTCACAATATCTTCAAAATGCTAAAAATATCACAATCTTATGTGGTCTGTTTCACCCAGGCATATTCTTTTATATGGTCAGATAAAGAGAGTCAATCTACTTTCTGCTTTTGAATTTGTGTAACAACAAACACAATGAAGCAGAAGTTTAAAAGCATAAAGATTCATACCCCATACTCAGCTTTGATGAAAAATTGAACTGAATTTTGTTCTTTATGTTTTTCCTTTGCCTGTAAACAAGGCTATGATGGATGCCTGTACACCTACCAGCATATGCACTTTAATTTCAGTTCTCCCAGGAAGACTGCAGAGGTGAGGTGTTCGCACCGGCAGTTGGTGCTTCAGTAGATGGCAGGCTTGTGCTAATTCACTCCCAGACACAACCCCTATAATTACTGATTTAAAAACCCTGTGTGGTTTCAGTTGGAAACAAAATCTGTTTATCCCAAACTAACAGTTCTTCCTGTTATTTTTCACCCCGAGATACATGATCAACAGCAGTAAATCACTCTTAATTTAGCTAGAAAGAAAGTTGGTTCATTCTGTGTAATTAAATAAATAGAATATAACTACCAGGAAGAAAAAAACTTGTCCTCCTAAAATATTGTGTGCCAGAAAACAAACAGAACTCTTTTTAATACTTTCCAAAGGGCCAATAAGAGTATTCAGACTTCATATGGAAATTTTTTGAACTAATTAACTGGGGAAAAAAAGAGTATAGTGACATATTTCTTGGTGACATTTTGACTCTTTATACAGCTATAACATCATTAATCTGCAAGTAGATAAAGTGTAATTTGTAACCAGTAGTAGGATTTTTGGTTTTCCCCTAAAAGTTTTAGTTTACATGTAAAAAATACTGCATTCAAATACTTTGTCATGGACACTGGTCCAGTGCTGCTGAAATCCAGGTGACTTTTGTTCTTAGTTTAGCCTGAGACCTATAACCAGTAGTGAGATAGCTCCAGACAGTATCTAGTGAACAGACTAGAATATTTCTGTAGCACATAAAAGAATGGCCTTCACATGGAACATACATCAGGTACCTCTGCAGCATTTTACCACTCAAAGGAGGGTGCACAGGAAATTACTCTCCTTTCTCACTAGGCTTCCGAGCACAATAGAGATGGCACATCTCATAATCCTGGAGCTGACTTTTACATGTATTTAGTGGGTTTGAAGAAGACTGGTCACAGAGGCACTTTGTATCTTGGGCTGTGGATAGAAAAGATGATGGTCACATACAGTTATTCTGCCTCTTCAGATGGTCTCTATAGCAAAGAACATCAAACATCACACAGTATATGGTTTCTTTGCATCTGACACTTAAAGAACCCATCTGATTTTTTCAGTGAAGGAGAATCAGGTTTCTGAATGTGACAAAAGAATTTTTGAAATGCCAGGTTTCTAGTGAATCAGAATAAAATAAAAAGCTTTCTGGTAGTTTCTGAAAAACAAAAAAATCTGCATTTCTAATGTATGATGCATGCTCTATTAACACTTTGATCATATGCTGTATTTTAACCAGTTCCCAAAAATCAAAATCTTAATTTTAAATATTAAATTAAATCTTACTAAAATAACCCAGTGATGTCACACATTCATAAGGTATATAAGATTTGACATACAGAACAACAGTGACAATTGATGTCTTATAAACCTGATTAAAAAAATAATCCAAGAAAAATAATTTTTAAAAGTCAGAAGAAATTAGCGGAGAAAGAAACTTCACTCTAATGTTATAGACTCTGTGATTTCAGCCCCTAGGAACCTTACTTGACACCAGGACTGTACAGAAAAGAATGTGAATTATGAATCTCTAGAGGAGAATAAAATAATTCCACTGACCTGTGTATTCAGCACTTCCATCCTCTTCAACACAGCCTTATTGGGCTGATAACTGCAGGCTAAGTCACAGGAAGAAAAGAATAATTTACTAATTAGATTTCTCTCTAAGAATAATGCTTTTAGATATTACAGTTTGTAGAGAGAAATGGCCAAAAGAACAGGTGAACCAGATAGTATTTCAAAGTATACCATTGGACATCTACAAACCAAGCATAATTTTGACAGGAAAAATGTTTTTCAACAAAAGCTAACTATGCCCACTCCCTTCCAGCTTTATTTCTCCAGAAGCCTAGAATCTGGGTTTGGCAGAGCAGTAAGCAGCTATGAAGCAGATACAGCAAGGTGCTATATCCTGCCTGAGATATATAGGTTTTTGTGTTCAGTCTGGAAGGAATAAATTTGTCATTGTATGATTATCATGTCTATGATGGGTAGAGTCACCTTGAAAACAATTTAAATGTATGGAAAATCTATTCTACTCCCCCTTTCTCCCTCAAAATCTTTTCTATACATGTTCTTACACTGTGTAATGTGACAGAGGGTTGATTGGTGGGTTCTTGACATTTCTGACTATAAGACTCAACTAAAAGTGCCTAAATGTATAGTGTAGGGGGGTTGTAGGACAGAAAATAATTACCACATTTATGACTTGGGATCTGCTGATTAGATCATGAGCACTGGAATTGGATTGTATTGACTCTTCTTGTTGGTGATGGTGCTGTTCTCAGTGTACATGTGGGCCTTACCAACCCATGGGGAAGCTGTGAGCTTCTGCAAGGATGCTGTAATGTACAGCACTTAATAATGTTGAGCAATACTGAGCAGTGCTGCTGCCAGTGCCAACAGACTAAGTCAAGTCACAAATTCAATTGATTCACAGAGCACTTGCAGGTACTCAAATTCACAGTAGCATGCTCAAGTAATTGCTGGTCAACTAGAGTGGTTCAAAACATGGCAAAGCTGTACAAAGCAAGCATGTTTGAGTGTATACACACACACAATGTGCATACGCATATATATATATATATGTTTCCTTTTTGTATAATACATAAACATCTTATTTCATCAGTTACCCAGTATATAACAGGATGGATTAGAACGTATATTGTTTATGAAAGAATTAATGATAATCAAAAATCAGATTCCAGTCGCTTGGCAGTTAGATAGCTTTATTTTAATATTAAGCAATAATAAGTCTTTGTTTTGTTAATCTGCTGTTAATCTGCTATGGAGCTGAATCCATGGTTGGAGAGGTTGGAGCTAGTGGGAGAAGAAGATCTTGGGAAAAAAAAAAAAAAAGACTAGTGTTTGATTTAGAACTGGAGCAGCTATATTTGAAGATATGCCTTTGATGTCCAGAAACTTTGGAGCTTGCTGGTACTCACTGAGTCCTCCCCCTTGCATCCCCACAGCACCTGGAGCTATGGGCTTCTTGTCTCTCCTAACCCTAACTCTGACCCCAGGAATAGCTTAAGCCTTAGCCCTAGACTTCCAGCAAGCGCCCAGACATAGGAATTTTGGGGAGATAATTTTTTTCCTCCCTTCCACAGGAGGCAGGTGTTGCTACAAAAAATGGGTTATTGGAAAGTGTCTGCATATGTCTTAGGCCAACCTGCTGACTGTGTTGAGAAGGTCAAACTTCCTTTCCCCCTTTTGTGACAGCTGGATTATAAACACAGCACTTCAGGAAATAACTATCCACAACTACTACATGGACCAAGAATACCCTTTTCCAGTTAGGATAAGAAAAACATTTCCATCTGAGGTCTAAACCAAGAAATTAATGCAGGCTCTGATTATGGTCTTTTCACTATTTAATTAGCTTAAATATGTTAGAATATGTTGTAAATGTATACAAAAAGTATATTATCTATCAGAGCACCAGCTAAGGGCTGGGGTTCTTATTGTTTTCTGGTTTCTGTTAAAATTGGACATAGATGGATCTTGTTTCTTTATCCAGTCAATGAGAGGCAAGTCATGAATAAAAGAAAAATTTGAAAACCACTGCTTTATTGAACAGAAAATCAATACCAGTATAGTGAGTTTATTTTCCCAACATTGCATAAAAATTATTTTGTATATTATTTGGTCATAGATATTAAAAAGACTCTTTTAGAAGGTAAACTGACAGTATAATACTGTAAAGAAACCTTTTTTAAGGAGCTTCAAATGTCTTCATGAAAACTAGAACAACTTTGATATTAAAACATACTTATGGTCTCATGCCTTGTATTTTTGTTACCATGAACTTGAGTGTCTTCATGAGAAAAGTTGCTTATTTAGTTACTAAATAATCTTGGCTGCTGTCAGTAACTGATTTTAGTCATATCTTGAACAGCTACATCAGCTACAGTCTATGCTTCATGCCTGAGCTTTATACAAATTGCACAAATCACAAGAGTACATGAACAAATGAAAGAAAATGTAATTAAATGAAAGATAAGAAACACAGAAAATGGATTTTTTGATGGCACAATATATACTTTAATTTTTATGCCATTAGCTGTTAACTAATCACATTTTGAGTCCAGAAAAAATTGAATCTGGTCTACTACTTGTACAAGAGTCTACAAAATCCTCATCAGTTAACTGGGAAGAAAAGTTATGAAAATGGCTCCTTCAAACACTTTTGTTGGACATAGTTACAAGTGTGGGCACAGGTTGGGCTTTAATTGTTCCTGTTGTTATTCCTGTTATTTATGGTAGAAAAGAAAGTGGAAGGGTTGTAAGGCTTTATGAGGTATCATACAAGAACAGGCAAAATATCCAAGATATATTCACGTCAGGGCAAAAGACTGGATATTTGGGGAGCATGTATATGAAAGAAGACAAAACTGATGTGTATTTGATAATGAACAGCCTTAGACAGAAATAATCTGAAATGGAGAAAAATCAAGTGTGTGATGCCCAGGAGAGGCCATTTTGTTAATAAAAGGGGAAAATAAATAGAGTCCAGCACAGGCATTGCAAAGCAGGACTTGGCTCTTTCACATAATTAATTTTGACTGTTTAGGATACAACAAATACATAAACTCCCAACTCGCCAAAAAAATATGAAGTTCTGCTTTATATGTCAGATGCTATTTTCAAAGCTGGCTGTTCTTTTTGAAGGTTAGAAAGTATCTAAGCATTTTTTCCAAGAACTAAATGATCATTTAATCAATAATGATCATTTGATCAATGATATATTTCTTGAACGTTAATTTATTTTGGATTTTTCAGATGACTTGAATTTCATGGATCCTTTTTTTTTGCTTTTATCACTAAAACAGAAAAAGATGTAACAAACTTTTGCTCAACACAAACCAAGAACTCCATATTTTCAAGACAGAAATAGAATACAGAAGTATTTTCACTGCTCATTCAATATCACAAACTAAAATTTGCAGTTTCTTACTTTAAAAGTATCTTCAGTGCAATGACTGGGAAAACTACTTTCCACAAGAGGAAGACATATTCTTATGAATGAAAAGGAATGTTCACGCATTCCTTTACACAGACTTGGAAACTCTGAACTTAGTTTAGTGTTCAGGCATAGGGTTACATTCTCAAGATGGCTTATCTGATCTATAAAGGATTGCAGGTTTCTCAGTCAAGAACTTTCCATTAGAACTGAAAGCTAATTGAAAATAAGCACGAGAAAAAAACTCCCTAAGCAGGGAAGAAAATGTCCTGATACAATCATATTTGTGTGAAAATATGTGTCAGTCATTTTTGCACTAAAATAGGTTTCAAAGTCCAAAGACTTCTCCTGACCAGACAGAATTTTGCTTTAACAAACTATTCCCATAATTGCAGATTTTACTAGGAAAGCATATTCTCTGTAGATGTATAACAATATATGCCTACATTAAATTTTTATACAAAAGAAGAATCACAGAATTAACCAGGCTGGAAGAGACCATTGAGATCATCAAGTCCAACCTATTACCTAACTCCATCCCATCATCTAAATCATGGCACTAAGTACCTCATCCAATCTCTTCTTAAACACATCCAGGGATGGTGATTCAACCAGCTCTCAGGGCAGCCCAATAGGAAATCACTCGCTCTGTGAAAAAGTTTTTCCTAATATCCAGTTTAAACCTCCCCTGATGCAGCTTAAGACTGTGTCATCTCATTCTATCACTGGGGGCCTGAGAGAAGAGACCGACCCCTGCCTGGCTACAACCTCCTTTCAGGTAGTTGTAGAGAGCAATAAGGTCTCAGTCCCTTCACCATCCTCATTGCCCTCTCCCTAAGTTGCTCTTCATACGTCTTGTGCTCCAGTCCCTTCACCATCCTCATTGCCCTTCTCTGGACACGTTCAAGCATCCCAACATCCCTCTTAAACGGAGTGGCCCAGAACTGGAGGAAGGTTAACTTTAAATGGTGAGCCAGTAGGATGCCCTTTTGAGAAATCAAAATTGAATTTATGGAACTTCAATGGATATTAACAGCAGGAGTGGGGTCAATTTATTTGAAAGTAATGAAAGCTCCCTCATTAGTACCTGCCAGAAGTGTAGGTAAGTAAAACAGAACTTGTGATGTAAAAGTTTTGGATATCTAATAATATAATGCCACTAAATATAGGGGAGAACAGACTATAATGCACATTGTATATTAATAGGTGGAAGCTCATGTTGTATATTATCTTCATATTCCTTTAAGCTTCAGAATTTACAGAAGAATGAAAACCAAGTTTGTTTTACTTAGGAAGACTAAGGCGTGTGTCCTTATGATTACTTATTCTCTTAGGATATTAGAATTGGTTCAAATGGACCAAAATCTGCATCATCATCATCTCAGTGGTTGGGTATAATTGAAAGAGAATCAATTCACTTTAAGTGACACTGAGTTGGAAAAGAAAGGGGGCTAACATGAAATTAGAAAAGCTTAGCTAAGCAGAATGCTTGTAGAATTAGACATATGTCCTGGTGGTGAAGATAAGGTAGGACTGAGGATAGGACAGCAAGAATACATAGCTCAAAGATAACAACTAGAGCTTAGATATGGGGACCCATATCTCAGACCTCTGACAGCCAAGGACAAAAAACATATCTGCGGTCCTTCTGGAATGAAATAGCTCAGCTTCTTGGTGAGAGGTTGGAGAGGAAGACTTGTTACTTCATCTTCATGAAACACTGCCTCAAAACGCTGGGATTCCCAGGGAGGGCAGGGACTGAGAGGAGATGGAGAGGGACCCATGCAAGTGAGTTCCTGGAATTAATTCTAATATGAAACCCCTACTCCTGGAAATGTGCATATAATCTTACTTACCATGTCCCCTGGGGAGCGAGTTATAGAGGAAAATTCCCTACATGTCTCCCAGCACTGAATAAACATACATGCTCATAACTTTATGCGATAAGTGAGAGTGGTCACGCAGAGTCATGAGATGTATCAATACAACAGAAAACTCCTGGTCTGGTGGGAAANCTCATCAATACCAGTAAGACTGCAGATTTGGGAGGGTTTTTGCCACAAAATCTAGGAAGCTTGCCTACTGACAAAAAGCTGCGTGCACTACTTACACACTATTCATTACTTCCTCGGAGAGAGAAGAATTTAAACACAAATTTATTGGGTTGCAGTTCTTCACAAATTGCTCCAGTGTGGGTCCTCTGTGAAGTCCAGAGTCCTGACACCA
>VYZS01098545.1:24976-36583 GCA_013400695.1 Neodrepanis coruscans
ATTGAGATCATCAAGTCCAACCTATTACCTAACTCCATCCCATCATCTAAATCATGGCACTAAGTACCTCATCCAATCTCTTCTTAAACACATCCAGGGATGGTGATTCAACCAGCTCTCAGGGCAGCCCAATAGGAAATCACTCGCTCTGTGAAAAAGTTTTTCCTAATATCCAGTTTAAACCTCCCCTGATGCAGCTTAAGACTGTGTCATCTCATTCTATCACTGGGGGCCTGAGAGAAGAGACCGACCCCTGCCTGGCTACAACCTCCTTTCAGGTAGTTGTAGAGAGCAATAAGGTCTCCCCTGAGCCTGCTCTTCTCCAGGCAGCTCCCTAAGTTGCTCTTCATACGTCTTGTGCTCCAGTCCCTTCACCATCCTCATTGCCCTTCTCTGGACACGTTCAAGCATCCCAACATCCCTCTTAAACGGAGTGGCCCAGAACTGGAGGAAGGTTAACTTTAAATGGTGAGCCAGTAGGATGCCCTTTTGAGAAATCAAAATTGAATTTATGGAACTTCAATGGATATTAACAGCAGGAGTGGGGTCAATTTATTTGAAAGTAATGAAAGCTCCCTCATTAGTACCTGCCAGAAGTGTAGGTAAGTAAAACAGAACTTGTGATGTAAAAGTTTTGGATATCTAATAATATAATGCCACTAAATATAGGGGAGAACAGACTATAATGCACATTGTATATTAATAGGTGGAAGCTCATGTTGTATATTATCTTCATATTCCTTTAAGCTTCAGAATTTACAGAAGAATGAAAACCAAGTTTGTTTTACTTAGGAAGACTAAGGCGTGTGTCCTTATGATTACTTATTCTCTTAGGATATTAGAATTGGTTCAAATGGACCAAAATCTGCATCATCATCATCTCAGTGGTTGGGTATAATTGAAAGAGAATCAATTCACTTTAAGTGACACTGAGTTGGAAAAGAAAGGGGGCTAACATGAAATTAGAAAAGCTTAGCTAAGCAGAATGCTTGTAGAATTAGACATATGTCCTGGTGGTGAAGATAAGGTAGGACTGAGGATAGGACAGCAAGAATACATAGCTCAAAGATAACAACTAGAGCTTAGATATGGGGACCCATATCTCAGACCTCTGACAGCCAAGGACAAAAAACATATCTGCGGTCCTTCTGGAATGAAATAGCTCAGCTTCTTGGTGAGAGGTTGGAGAGGAAGACTTGTTACTTCATCTTCATGAAACACTGCCTCAAAACGCTGGGATTCCCAGGGAGGGCAGGGACTGAGAGGAGATGGAGAGGGACCCATGCAAGTGAGTTCCTGGAATTAATTCTAATATGAAACCCCTACTCCTGGAAATGTGCATATAATCTTACTTACCATGTCCCCTGGGGAGCGAGTTATAGAGGAAAATTCCCTACATGTCTCCCAGCACTGAATAAACATACATGCTCATAACTTTATGCGATATGTGAGATCAATTTCTGCTCATCAATACCAGTAAGACTGCAGATTTGGGAGGGTTTTTGCCACAAAATCTAGGAAGCTTGCCTACTGACAAAAAGCTGCGTGCACTACTTACACACTATTCATTACTTCCTCGGAGAGAGAAGAATTTAAACACAAATTTATTGGGTTGCAGTTCTTCACAAATTGCTCCAGTGTGGGTCCTCTGTGAAGTCCAGAGTCCTGACACCAAACCTGCTAAGCACGGGCTCCTCATGGGCTTCCCACAGTGTCACAATGTCTTTTGAGCATCCACTTGCTCCTGCATGGGTTTCTCCATGGGCTGCAGGTGGATGTCTATTCCACATGGACCTTCATCAGCTGCAAGGGGACAGCCTGCCTCACAGGCAGCAAGAAAATCTTTGTTCCAGTGCCTGGAGCACTTCCTCCACCTCCTTCTTCACCAACCTTGGTGTCTGCAGAATTGTTTCTATCATATATTCTCACTTCTCTCTTCTCTAGATGCAACTGCTCTTGTGCAGCTTTCATCTCCCCTTCTTAAGTAGCTGCAATCACTGTCGCTGATGGGCTCGGCCTTTGCAAGTGTCATTGTTAGTGTCTGTTGGAGATGGGGGAAGCTTCTAGCAGCTTCTTACAGAAGTCTCACCTGTAGCTGACCCACTACTAAAACCTTTGCCACATAAACTCAATGCAACAAACAACAGAACTTTTTTTTTTGTGGGCTGCTATCATGATAGACAGACTAAATTTCAGATATCTTTAATAATTTATTCTTAGCCACAAGCAGTAAGACAACCCACACAGAAGAAACAGATCCTGATTTTGTCTTGTAGAAATGGACCTTATTTGGATGACTATGACATACTAAAAATGAACTACTTTGAGTAAAAACACTAAAAACATTCACTATGCTAATGTTTAATTTTGAGGCAGGAAGACTGCATATAAATTAAGAAGGATTACAAAAAGAAATAAAAGGGGCAGCTAAAGGATAAAAATTTGCAGGTGACACCAAGATATTTACTGATACTACAGGTTCAGATTAAACATCTATTTCTTATCAAAAGAATATATTAGAAGAGCTCCTTCTCCACAAGAAGTCTATAGGGTTAAACAGTACAAGACAGAAAAGGATATAATTTAAAGTTGAAATCACATTATAAAAAGAAAACAGAAAAAAAGGGTGAACATTATAAAATAAACATTAGCATTATAAAGCAGGCCAAAAGACAATTGTTTGAGGAACATTTGCATAAAGACGTAGCAACTAGCAATGCCAAATCCAGCCACTGTACTTACTGCTGATGAATGATGATTGTATTTAGAGTGCTTCTGGAAGAAAGAGACTATTCTTTATTTTTTCTTCTTTCCAACTGTGATGAGACCTGCTGGAAACCAACAGGGCTCTGTCCTGGGACTTGTCCAGCTCAAATTTCCTATCAATTATTTGAAAGAAATAATTCCTTTAAAATGTTAACAGAGTTCTCTGCAATGTTCAAAACAAGCAAATGGTTATGTTTTAAACTTTTAAAAACCAGAAAATACTGTTAAGCCATCCTAGAAGAGTACACTGTATCAAAAACGTTTCTAAATTTAGATTTTACAAGGAATCTAACAGTATAAGGAAAGGTGCAAAAAAGGATAAAAAAAATTCAGATCCATTGAATTATTTCTAGAAAAGAATAAACTAAATAGATTCTTCAACTTGTGATGAAGATGAATGAAGGAGTGTACGGCAAAAGTACAGGAAATCAAGATGATGAGCTGGTCTACTTTTTTAAGTGACATGTAAATAAATTGTGGAATTGACACAGGATGGTTAGATGCAAAAAGTAATAAATCAAATTCAAACTCTGTTAGACAAATTGATGGAAGTTTGTGACATGAACTCACCCTCCAACTCAAAATCTTACAACCTTAGAGTATCCAGAAGAGTCACTTACAGATGTCAGGTTTACTATGCTATTTCCTAAAGCATTTGCTGTCATGACAGAGACATTACAGACTTAGACAACTTTTAATATCACTCAAACTATCTGTACTTAAGTTCCTATGTTATGTTTCAGGGAACAGTGTAAACCATTCTTATCAGTCCAAAACACAAGGCTCACTGGTTACATTTCAAAAACAAAACCATGCTTTTCTGACTTGTTACAGCCAATGTGCTGTTCCTGGTTTGCAAACCACCACATTTTGAGTAACGTCTGAAAAAATATGCAGCAAGAGGATGGTTAGGATGCCTACATCCTAGTAAAGATGGACGCTTCCCTGTCTTTCTTATCTCTCCTCCTCAGCTCATTCTGTCCCTGGACCTGCAGGCTTTTTGCTATTTATATTATCCATAAAATAAATAATAGTATTGTTTTCCCAACATTCTGATGCAGAATGCATAAGGACTGGCAGGCAGGAGGAAGGAAAGAACATAATACATGTAGAACCATGTCTCTGCCTTCCACAACTCCACTGCTGCCTATAGTGAAGGAGCCCCCACCTGGAGTATTGTGTTCTCTTCTGGAGCCTCTATCTAAAAATAATGTGGACCTGCTGGACTGAGTCCAGAGGAGCCCACAAAGCTGGTTACAGGGCTGGAGCACCTCTCCTGTAAAGACTAGCTGAGATAGTTGGGGTTGTTCAGACTGGAGAAGAGAATGTTCCAGGGAGACTTTATAGCAGCCTTCCAGTACCAACAAGAAAACGGAGAACATTTTATTACAGCATGTAGTGATAAGACAAGGGGGAATAGCTTCAGCCAAAGAAGTTAGGCTTGGATTAGGTATTAAGAAAAAATTCTTTACTGTGAGAATGGTGAGACACTGGATCAGTTTGCCCAGATAAGTTGTGGCTGCCCCATCCTTGGAAGTGTTACAGACCAGGTTGAATGGGGCTCTAAGCAACCTGATCTAGTGGAAGGTGTCTCTGCCCATGGCAGGAGATTGGAACTAGATAATCATTAAAGTCCCTTTATTCCCAAACCATTCTATGATTCAATGACTCTAGTCGGCAATACAGAAAAGACTTGCTGAAGAACATGAATTTTGCCCATGTCCACTTTAAGATTTCACTTTAGTCCCATAGCACACTTAATTAAGCTCTCAGCAGTATAAAACAGTATTTAAAAAAATTGGTTAAGTCAAAATTTTATTTCTGGTTATTTGATTACTACAAACCATTAAAAATTCATCACATGTTCATAAATAAAATATGCAGCTGACAAACGATGTGCCTACAAGTCAAACTATCTTTGGAGGAATTAAGGAAAATTAAAATTTTAATAATTAGCAACATGAGACATTTTTTGGATAACTGCAGTAGACAAGGGACATCCCTATTCTTTGTAGGAATGCCATTTTTAAACGTGGACTCATAGATTCCTGCATTCACCATTTCGTTACCATGGTATTATTACACCCAGTCTTCTAGTCTTCACCATCATGCATTACCACAGGGACTTAACCATTTAAAAAAATCCCACCTCATATGAATCCCTAGAACTGAAATGAGTAAATGATTTGAAATCCTCTATACAAATGTATACATTCTACAACTCCCAGACACAATATTTATATGTGATTTATAAGCTTTAGTATGGGATAACATAATGTCTTTCCTGTGTTGGAAAAACAGTTGCAATATAATATGCTTATATAATGTTTAGTCAAAGGATATGTGTGTAACATGAGGGAAGAAGTCAAGATTTGTCTCCATCTCTGGTGTATTTTTGAAAAATACTTACATTTTATTCTGTGTTTTACATATGGTGTTACACAAGAATAAAAAAAAAGTTGCACCCAATTTCATAACCAGACATTTTTATTATCTCAGTTCTTGTTATGATTATCTGTATTCATTATGACCTTACTTATTCTCTTCCTAGGGACATAAACTGAATCTGCCTTGCAGATCACTGAATCATGGTTATGATATGAGTCAATAGTTGCATGTCAGTTATCAGTTTGCTTCTTAAGTGAGAGTAGAAAGTAAAAATGATCTATCCTTTCTCTCAAACCATCTTCTTGGTCTAAACCATTAGAGAAAGAGAAATTCATGCATTTCAAACCTGCTTCTCTCCATAGGCAGAAAGGGAGTTTAGGTGAGTAGACAAATCTATATTAGCTGTTAAAGAAGTCTACACCTGGTGAGATGGATCCTATCCTTAGACGCAAAACAGTCTAACAATTTCAGATGAGTCAAATTATAAACCAGGGAGAACATAACAGAACCCTTGTGTAGTCCTTCAAACAAATGTCTAACACTTCATTCTAAATTACGTTAGAAAAAGAGCACTCAAATCAAACCATGATTTCACGGGAAGCCAAGGCAAAGAGTGAAATGGGAATGAGACAAGTGAATGACTTGCAAGGGCATGAGTTTGTACATTTTAACTAAGTAGCTTGAGTCAGATCCTGAGAGATGCCAAAAGAAGTAGTCAGTTGCAAGCCCCTAACTCAGCACTTAAATGTGTGCTTGATAAGACTCCCAAAACAGAGCATGAATTTCTAGAGTTTAGAAAAACACACCTGGACAATCCTATTAAGAGTTCAGCCACCTGATATGTGGGAAAGAAGAAAACATAAAAAAAAAATAAATTAGGGAGGCTGTCATCCATCTTAGTTACTATTTGCTTATACAGCCCCTTGTAGAAAAAGAGAGCTCCACGCACGCTGCCCCATAAAAGGAATTTCCTACAGTGACAGCAAAAGGAGTGGTATTAAGAAAAAAAGGCATTAATGGCTAAGTCATTTTACAAATCGATGCACATCTGAATGAAGAATTAAGTGTCCTGCCCATGCCTGCTTTCTGAAATGTCAGAAATGTAAGAAAAACATTTTAGAAAAGTATGCAGATTATGAATCAGCTTTGTAATGAGTAGAGTTCTCTAGCTGGATTTAGTTCCTGTCATGATACAATGGAATTTATGGCTACAGACATCCTGATGGCTCACAAATGTCTGTGATGCCCTTACTGAAATAAAAAGACTGTTTCCCAGATAACAACAGCCTATCACCGTTAAGGAGTGAGAGAGGGAAAATGAAAAAAAATATGCTACATCATTCTTTGTCCTCAGCGGATTAACCTTCACCATATTAACCTTCAAGTCCTTGAAAGAAAAATATGTAATAATAGCACATTATTTCTTGAAAGGCAGTTTTCCAAACTCAACAGGAAAGTGTAACAATTTAAGCAGTAGTCAAAAGATCAGCTCTAAAGACAGGGAAAACAAGCAAAAAAGTATATTTAAAGAGACATTTCAGAGGTTAAAACTCTTTCAAGGGAAGAAAATATTTCCCTACCTTCCCTGCACTCCCCGTTTTGGATGGATCCAGTTAGTTGTGTATTATGCACTCAGAAAATCTTGAATCAATATTTAGCATTACCACTTTAATTGAAAACCAACACCATAATAATAAAAAGTGAGCATCAGCATTTTGAACTGCAAAGAAAGCAAGTTCTGTGGCCAGGATGAAAGCTGCTCTACAGGAATTCCCAAGGGAAATTACAGAGGAAGTGTTTACCTCATTTAGAAAGAGGCACAAATGGTGTATCCTTCTTTCCTTACTCCCAAGGGACAGTATGGAAAATAACATATCTGACTAAAAAGAATGAGATTTGCATGATGTATTTGAACTCCTCTCAGTGTGCTGTATCAGCACCTTGTCTGATTGTAAGGGAGCCACATACTGCATACAGAAGCAAGTTTTCCACCAAAACACCTTAGGAGAAAAACTAGAACTGAAAACTTTGTCCTCTGCTACAATAAAAAATAAAATCGTGGGAAGGAAAAAAAGTAGAGCAGTGATGTAGATCTGAAATCATCCTTTATTCTTTTCATTAGCTGAAAGTATAAAACTGACTCCTCATTAACCTCCCACTTCCTCAGCAATGTAATGACCTTCTAAGTATGGAAATGCTCTTTCATTTTTAAGAATATAAGTATGAAAGAGTATGGGTCACAGTTTCATCCAAAATTATGGTAGCTCCACTCTCCAAACAATTAAAGCAATTAAAAAGAAAATGAGATCCTCCAAGTACCACTCAGACAAGGAGTGACTTCTGAATTACAAGATGCAAGCACTCAAAGTGGTCCCCTTTATGCTTGCTCCAAATAAGGCACCCAACGAAGTTTTTGAGAGGATAAAAATCCACGACTGTTCAGCAGCAATCGTTCTGTCGGCCAGGATGATGTATTTATATTTTACTGATGTCAGCGCCTACATAACTGTTTTCAGAACGACAGAAACTCGTGACTGTCCGAAAGTTTCAAACCCCTCAAAAGAGGATCGCTGCGTGCCCCTGTATCCGATAATCCGCAAGTCCTTCCCAGCAAAGTCCCACGGCAACTCTCTTCGGCTCCCCGCGGTAGCCGGGCTGAGGGCAGGAGAGACGTAGGGGAGCCCAGTGCTGGCTCGGGGTATAGCCCCGAGGCACGCGGCCGCCCGGGACTAGCCACTGCCCGCTGCTCCGTTCGGCTCCACGGAACCCGCCTCCGCTTTGCTGCCGGCCTCCGGAGGCTCCTTGTCCCCGCGGCCCTCGGACTTCTTGTTGAAGCAGATCTTGAACACCCCCAGGACGGTCATGACCAGGATGACCAGCACCACCACCGCGATCGTCACCAGGATGAAAACGTAGTTGGAGGAGGAGGGCGGCGGAGCAGCCGTTTTCTCTCCGCCGGCGATGACGGTGGTAGCGTCGGGCTGCCTCACGGAACTTCCAGGTGTTGGGATAGATGGACGCCGCCCCTCCGCCCCGGCACCTGGCGATTCCACGGGGCCGCCTACGGCGGTGGGGGCCGCCGCCGTGCCCTGGCAGGGCGTCCCATCCCGCCCGCCCGGGGTGCAGGCACAGGCGAAGCCGCCGGTGGCATCGCGGCACCCGGCGGCCTCAACGCACCGCCCGCTGCCGGGGCTGCTGCGGCCGAAGGGGCACGGGCAGAGGGGCTCCTCTGCCTCCTTCCAGGCGAAGCCGCCCGGATCGGGCTGGCAGGTGAGCTTCACCTTTCCGCCGGGGCACCCCACGGTCAGCACAGTGCCCGGCGGGCTGAAGCCGGGGCCGGTGCTGCACTCCTCGAAGGGGAGGCAGTAGTCGAGGTCGAGGACGCCCACGGGGCTGAGGTCGGGGCAGGCACCCTCGTACTGGTACTTGCAGACATAGCCCGGGCTCTCCCGGTGGCAGACCCGCTCCTTCCAGCCCCAGCTGGGGCTGCTCGCAAGACTCGCTGCCAGGTGCAGCCCAGCGCAGCGAACGGTAAGGCAAGACCGCATGGGCTCCTTCACCCACTGGCCGAACGCCGCCGACACCTCCTGCGGGTGCGCCCCTCCCTCGGCGCCCTCCCAGGTGAAGCCGCGGAGCGGGTCCGCTGTGTTGGTGCAGGTGGAGGCGTTCCGCTTCAGCCCGACCCAGAACAGCGCAGACACGGGCACGGGCACGGGCACCACTACCTCTGCCAACAGTCCCAGTAGCAGGCGCAACTCCGACTCGCCGCTGACCCAGGCGAGGCTGCCCCGCCGCCGGTCGCAGGCGTCGCGGGCTGTGTTGTAGGAGGCGTTGGCGCGGTGGACGCTGAAGCAGGCGCCGGCGGGCGAGCAGCTCACTGCGACCCACGACGGTGGCGGAGGCCGGCCCAGGGCGCAGGCCGAGGCCAGGAGCAGGCACCAGGGCCCAGCCCGCCTCATGGTGGCGGCGCGGCGGGCCGAGGGGCTCAGAGTGCCCGGCCGGTCTGGTGGCGTTCGGCTCTGTCTCGGACTGGCCCCCGCGCCCACGGCCCTCCCCCGGGCCTGCCAGAGGAAACGTGTCGGGAGCTGGGGCTGACCTCGGCATCCTCCGTTTGTTGGAGGGCGGGGGACAAGCAGCTCTCTGCTCCGCCAGGAAGCGCTTGCCCATCCCGGCGGGCAGATGTCCAGCCGCGGGGGAGACAGTGCCTGCCCTACTGTCGGAGGGGCCGGAGGGTGGCGAAGCGCAGAGCCGCAATGGTAGGAACGGGGTTGCGGGTCCCGTCGCAGGTGCGGGTCTCCGAGATGTCCGGAGCCGTCTTACAAGCTTGTTATACAGCACTTCCAGGAGAAAAGCAGTACCGCTCAGGGATCTCTTGTTTGAAGGATGGAAGTTTCTGGTTTAGATGAGGCTGTGCAGTCAACCCTGTAACTCCCAATACATGACGCTATTTAACAATCACAAAAACTGATTCAGCTTGCGTTTTTTCCAGCAGATTGGCTTAAGTGCATCACACATCAGGTGCCAACAATGACTTCCAGTAAGGTGTTTTTGAATGAGTTTCACTGATCTACTGTAGGTGCTTTTCAATATGCAGTCCACATGTCACCTCATTTTTACACACAGAGAATTAACAAGATTGGAAAAGACCATAGAGATCATCAAGTCCAACCTAACGTATCAACCTACCCAACACCATCCCATCATCTAAACTGTGTCACTGAGTATGCCATCCAACCTTTCCTTAAACACGTGCAGGGATGGTGACTCCACCACCTCCCTGGGCAGCCCATCCATTCCAGTGGGAAATCACTCACTCTGTGAAAAAGTTTTTCCTAATATCCAGCCTAAACCTCCCCTGATGCAGCCTAAGACTGTGTCCTCTCGTTCTGTCACTGGGGGCCTGAAAGAAGAGACCAAGCCCTGCCTGGCTATAACCTCCCTTAAGGTAGTTGTAGAGAGCAACAAAGTCTCCCCTAAGTCTCCTCTTCTCCAGGCTAAACAACCCCAGCTCCCTCAGTCATTCCCCACAGGGCTTCTACTCCAGCCCCTTAAACATCCTCATTGCCCTTCTTTGAACACTTTCCAGAAACTCAATATCTTTCTTAAACTGAGGGCCCCAGAACTGGACACAGTACTCAAGCTGCGGCCTGACCAATGCCAAGAATAGGGGAAGAATAACTTCTCAAGTGCTACTGGCGACACTATTCCTGATACAGACCAAGATGCCATTGGCCGCCTTGGCCGCCTGGGCACTCTGCTGGCTCATGTTCAGTCTCCTATCAACCAGCACTCCCAAGTCCCTCTCGGCCTGGCTTCTCTCCAGCCACTGTCGCCAGCCTATAGCTCTTCATGGGCTTATTGTGACTGAAGTGTAAAACCCAGCACCTAGATTTATTAAACCTCATACTACTGGATTCAGCCCATCCAGCCAACCTGTCAAGGTCTCTCTGCAGAGCCCTCCTACCCTCTAACAGATGGACACTAATTCCAAGCTTTGTGTAATCTGCAAACTTACAAATGATGGATTCCATCCCCTCATCCAGACCATCAATAAATATGTTGGACAAAACTGGCCCCAACACTGAACTGTGGGGAGTTTTTATACTTCTTTCTGTTATTTCTGTGTACTGTTACCTGATGTGTATGTTTAGATACAGCACAGATGCAGGTCTCTTCCCTAGGTATTTATGTGGCACAAAAACGCAGGCATATGTGTGAATTTCATTTTTCCAGCGTTTACTTTGGAATAAATGCTGTCAATATTTTTGGTTTTGTGAGTGTTCTATAATACAGATTCCTAGTTTTTGAATACCAGGAGGGGAAAAAAGGAAAAAAAACCCACAAAACTGAAGATAAATAATCAATCTGGATTTTTTAAAAAGTGAAGTTCCTCAGTAGCTGCAGTCCATGGAGATGTGAGTTCTACAGTCTTGGATTGAGGCTCCAGGTGGACTCAGTCTTGCACAAAGTGCCCTCACTGCTGCAATATGCTTGTAACCTCTGCATCTGTTCAGTCCTTACTTAAGAACTTCATTTTATTTTGGAGAGAATAAATATGGATGACAAGTCCCATTCAGCCAGCTTGTGACCAACCTGTACAGACTGCAGACTCTAGGCCTACAACAACATGTAACACATGTTCTCTGGATGCCTCAAAGAATTAGAAACACGGGTGTACAGACACTCTACGATAAAGCTCTGAAGCAATATAAGAAATAATACTACTGTGCAGTCATTGACCAAAACAACCTCCCCAGGAGTGTGATGGAGTCCTCATCACTGCAGGTTTTCAAGATACAATTGGACAACATGCCAGATGATAATCTCATCTAGGCTTCCTCTCTGACAGAAGGCTGGACCGGATGATCTTTCAGGATCCCCTCCAACTTGGACAGTTATATGAGTCTACAAGAAGTACAATAATATAAATTGGATATAAATATATAAATATAT
>VYZS01098547.1:17451-32795 GCA_013400695.1 Neodrepanis coruscans
CCGCTCCCGCCAAGCCGCGCCGGCACCGGGCGAAGCCGCCGCCTCGTCCCCACCACTGCCCTGCCGCCGCCGCACGCCTCGGCTGTGGGCACAGCCCGCCCGGCTTCGTGCCCCAGCCCCGCCTCGGCTCGGAGCGGGGCCATGGCCGACCCCAGCCCGGGACCGGGATCGCGCCTCCCGCCGTCATTCTGGACGGCGCGATCACCGCCCATGCTGGCCAGCAAAGCCGGGGCTGCACAGCGCCGAAACTCTGCATCGGACCGGAGCCGCACCTCCCAGCAGCAGCGCCCGCCGTCCACGCCGCCGGAGGTGGGGGGGGGAAGGGGCGACCGAAAAAAAGCCATGCGGGCATGGGGGCGGGCAGCCCCGGAGCAGAAAGCAGTCGCCAGGGCTGCCAGCGCAAGGCAAAGTCGCTGTACCATGGCTTGATCGTTTATAACTTTCATTTTTTAGCCCCACGACACGGAGTGATACTGAGAGCAAACTATTTCTTGCACACTAGTGGATTGCAAAAGGCTTATTTAAGAAACAGCTTTTCCAAGTTATGGCTCAATTTAGCAGAAGCATTAATGTTTAAATGTTATTTATTATGAATGCAAATACAACATAAAAAAGCTTTAGCCTGAAAAGGCTTCTAGAAAAGGCACCCTTTTCTAGAAACTAAACCCATAGCATTGAAATGATGAAACTCAAAACATTGTCACACCTATTATATCCCAGTCAGTTTAAACATGCAGTGCAAAGCAGAAAATGCTGTGCCTTTTGTTCTTGCCCGCAGAAGACAAAAAATTCTTCCTCCCTGCCACAATTGTTGCATCCTCCCAAATGCCTGCTCAGGTTTTCCAGCTTATGAGTGAGGTCCAGAGAGGAGAAGATGCAGGAAAATCAGTCAAAATGAAGGCTTAGGGCTGGTGAAAAAAAGGAGAGGATTTTGCTGCAGAAACCTCTTCCTCAGAAAGCTAAAAGATGTAATCTAAAATCTCAGAAAAATCCCAGTGTCCTGTGCTATGTTTATGGTTCAGTCCTTCAACTATTTTGAGGTCTTGACTTTCTAAGCAGACCACATGATGCACCATAGCTTTTCTTTGTCTAGAGCCATGGTAGAACTGCCTGGGGCCAGCTCTGGGCACAGTGCATCACGGAAAGCCTGATCTTGTTAGGAAAGTCAGTCAGGTCATGAAGTGTGTCTGATCAGAAATCAGATATTACAGCAGCATTACTGTACCTGTATTTATATGGTGCCTGAGATTAAAAACAAACAAACAAACAAACAAAAAAGCCCAAACCAAAACAACCAATCCTCCCTTCCCCCACAAGAAAGAACAACCACAAAAACCTCGGAAATTGAAGTACACAGTGTTTCAATGAGAACTTCAAATAGCCAAGGGGGAAAAAAACAACATCTCTTTAACAAAAACATTGATTTCTTGGAAAAAATCAATCTTCTACCCAAAAAGAAGCTTTACTGGAGAATTTTGGCAACTCTACAAAGGATCACTAATGGTGAGAATTACTGGTGGCTCTCTGTCTCTTCAACTCTGACAGATCTGGCTTATACTTCTCTTCCTGTGTCAACTAAAACAGGTTGTCATAAGGCTGTGTCAGAGCCATTCCTCTTACAGTAAGAGCCTTGCAGAACAAAAGAGCTGCTGCTGTCTGTGTTGTTGTGATCTTTAACATGTCCTCAAGAGACGGCCTCAAGTTGTGGGCAGGTAGTCACCCACAGTGTTAGTCATGAAGAACATGAGAAAAGAGAGAATAATAGTTAAATTTTTGAAATTTAAATTTATATTCCCACCCCCTTGAAAAGCAATTGATCCAATTTAGGTGAAATCAATCAGGAAAAGGAAGTAAATGTCAAGGATCATTTTTTAGTACATCAACAAAATACTTATTTGCACCTTTAAATGATTCTGTAACTGTTATGCTCAGCCCTGGTAAATGCAGGCTGCAATACCCCCAGTGTGTTTTTTGGAAAGATGGGGATATTTTCACAAAAGGTGAAAGCCTGGGTTTTTTTTTTTCTTCACCCTTGTCATCTACTCTCTGTGCTGCCAACCTCCACTTCAGTTGCCACAGTGCATAAATTACAATTTAGATCACACAACCATCCATCATCAAATCACCCCATGAAAGTGCTACTAAAGTATGTTGCCAGTTCTCCTGGTTGACACTCTTTTTGTGATTGACACATATCTAACTTACACCATCACTTGTGTCACTGCTGAATTTGGCCCCGAAACTTCCTCAGGAGCTGTGCACATTAAGTCAATCTGAAAGTTTCATGTAAATCAGCTCTCTTTTGTTGTTCTTTGTGCTTTCTGTTTCTTTCATTTACAGTTTCCTCTGGTTATTAGGGTAGTTCACTGACTTCTTCCTAGCTCACTGACTCCTTATATAGTCAAGGTAGAAAATAGCTTAGATACTTCAAATTTTGTCTAATTATTATTATAAATATTATTTATTTTCACTGTAGTACCCATAAAGTAACTAGTGCAAAAAATGAACATATACTGGTGACATACCTTGGTAGCAATCAGTGTCCACAATGCACAAGCATATGAACTATTCGTAGATAATATATATATATATATGTGTTTGCCACATGATCCATGAGGAGTCTACATGAATATATATAAAAAATCACCAGATTGCTCTTTTGGCTTACAGTTGATGAGCCTGAATGAATGAATAATCATGAGAACTTTTGATGGGCATGTAGTTATGCCTTTTCCACATGCAAGTGCACCTAAGCCATGTTAAAACCTGACTGAGTTGTCTGCATTTGTTTTTGTTGTTTGGGTTTGTTTTTTGTTGTTTTTTTTTTATCAGTGTGCTGCTGAGATTCAATGCAAAATAATATTTTTGAGAAAAGATTTTGATGAAAATGCTAAGGGGGGTGTGTGCATGTCTGCCTATATCCATACATAAAAGTAAAATCTATCATGAATGAAAGGGTCGAACAAAATGAAAATGGATTAAAATTATTGATTTTTTCTTAAATGATGTGAGTCAGACGTGCTGTATCTGATATAATATACATTATGCCTGCTTTTCTCTTTCAGACACACAGATGCTGTAAACTAACTGCTAGGTAAGGTCTGCTAAGTGTGAATCATTTGATTGCTGTTGTTTGTGCAGCATCTGTTCCATAACATGTTTAATTATTTTTGTGTGTTAAATTCATGTAGGTTACTTGAGAATTGCTTAACTAAGTCTTAAAATTGCAGCTATTGCAGAATTCATTAGCTTGATTATCATTAGAGATGGGCAGAGGAGATTCTTCTTCACACTTTATTCTTAAGCTTAAAGTACAGCTCAAAATTACATTACTAGTCTTATATGCACTTTCTGTTCCCTTGCCAAGCTCCTCTTTGCTGCTGAAAGACTGCAGACCTTTCTCTGAGTTCAAATAAGGATCTCTGAGTTTACCTGAGCAGGCATCAGTCTGGAAGCACTGTGGTTAATTTTCTTTGCTGATGTTAGAGTATCTCAGGAATGTACAGTGAGCCAAACATTACAGAAAATCCATATTTAGCTGTAGAGTGATAAGGTGGGCCGGCACCTGGCTATAATGTGTGTATTAATGTAGTGGCAGAGGTAGTTCTACATTTTAAGATTATATTTAAAAAGCTAAGAATACCAGGCAAGATTCCTCTGCCTAAATAAAAAAAAAACACCACAAAACAGCATCAAATATTTTCACTTGAAGGTAGTAAACTGGTAGGGCTATGAATTTACTTAGCTTTTTACTCAGACTGCTGATCTACCCTTTTCTAAACTGCACTGGATTCTAACTTCTGTTACGCTGTGGCTTTAGGCAAGAGAACTATACTAGCCAGTCCTATACTTTGTACATCGGGAACTTAATTTGAATGGGGATTCCTTTATTTTATTTCAGGGTTTTTTTATGACTTTGAAGTTGCTCTTGGGAACTCTTTTCAGACTTTTTGCCACCGTATGAGCTAGGAATACTTTTTTTCAGAATCAGAGCTTTTGAAAAATCACCTGATTCCAGCAAGTAGGAGCTCTCAGTACAGCATTAAAGTGCAGAGCTCACAGTAAGAACTGGCAGTGCTGCTAATGGTCCTTAGCACTGGCCTTTGATGCCGTGAGCATGGGATAGAGCTGATAGCCCATCCTGGCAATTTATGCAAGCAGATCACACGTTCTTAGCACTTACTTGTCCTTAATGGGATTGTGTTATAAGATAATGGATGTTATTTCCTAAGGAGATATTTAAAACAGTATCTGCATTTAGAAAACCATTCAAAACTGGAAATGAAAGAAAATGTGTTTTACTATACAAGTACTCCTTATCCTGCAAATACATTATCATGTGCAGATTTTAGGTTATGAACTTAAACGAAAAGCTTAGCTGTTTGTTTTTTTTTTTTGTTGTTGTTTGTGTTTTTTTTTTTAAGAGAGAAACTTCTTAACTCTATTTGGGATTTGAATCACAATTCTACTGTCAAAATCAGTGAACAGGATGGCCAAAACTCTTCTCAGTCCTTTAAAAATGCACTAATTGCTAAGTGATTCTCAGACATCTGGAAATACAATTACATTAGAAAGTCATATTCAAAAAATAGTATGAAATTTCCAATAGACTGATTGACTCAATTTAATTAACAGTTCTTCAATTATAGACATTCATTAATATCATGAAGTTGTTCTTGTTGGCATCAATTGGTATCAGGGATGTAACTAAAGTCTCATTTCCCTGAGGGTGTACATGGCTAGTTTAATTTGCCTGAGGGCTTTTGACTGTAAAATCTCAACCAACATTAAGCAAGTAGAGCTAAGATACATTGGTGAAATCCCAAATCAGGACAGATGTTTCTTCACAATGGTGTGCAAGCCCCGATATTCCCATGGAAACAGTTCCAAATTGAACATTTTCATGTAGTGATTTCAACTACATAACCAAAGTTATATAATGTGTGCATGTTCACACGCACATGCTAACAGGTTTAGGCAGTTATTCTCATAGTAAGGTTGCCTATGTTATCATGTGCACAAGTGTCTATATACATAGATATGTACATATCTATTTAATACTGTAAGTACGTGATGAAGAATTGATATTTCTCTTCTGTTCATCCATCTATTTCATTCCCTGAAAGAGTAGAAAAGGCAAAACCTCATTTCAGTGGCAAATTCTCAAAATTACGTTATGGTCTTTGAAGACAGCCTTTGGGTTTTTCCAGGTATGAAAACCAAAGCCAGAAGCAGAAAGCCAAGAACCAGTTCTGGTGGAAAGCTGGTGCATTTGTGTTCAGCACTTTGTACACAAATCATGGCTGGTAAGCATCTCACTGTTGGGAAAGACCTCCATTCTGTTACATTCCAGGTGTCTTCCTTTTTTGCACTGACCCTATCATGTACATATTATCTTCCCTTTTACGTGCCAAAAATCACTTCAGTATTTTTCCATCAGCATTTCTGATCTGTACAAGATTTATTTAATATTTCCCTCTCCTTAACTGTCTTTGCTTTTCAGTAGTAGTTTATTGTCCAGATTTCATTTGTAGAGAGTGAAACTTTGCAGTGAAAACGAGAGACAGTAGTTGGACCTTAGAAGGTGGCAATCCAAAGTAACCAAGGCTTGATGGGAATGAAGAAGGCAGCTGATGATGGAGTGCTTTTAACAGTCAGAACTACAGATATATTTTGTGAGAATGTTTATCTAAATGTGACTGTAAGAATTATTTTTTTATTAATTTTCTTACAGCTACATACCAGTAATCTAAGAAAAAAACTAGTCTTGAAATCAGAACCTACCTGTTGTGCTTCTCTAATCCAAGAGCAATACCAAATCAAAGGGCCTTTGAAAAATCATATGTCCTGCATGAGGCACAATCAGCTGACAAAAATCAGACACTGGCATGAGACTCCAGAGTAGATGAGAGGTGTTTTTCTGTAGAAATGTGCACATAGAGTATCAGGAGCTGTTAGCACCCTTGCCTGTTTGCAGAACATGCTTACACAATTCAGGAAACAGATGAGTTGGTAGGAAGGAAGATTGAGTTTGTCATAGACTCTAGGTACAAGCAAATAAATTAGACTGCCTTGGGGCCTTGGATGCTTCTCTATTTTGTCTTTTTACTTGGCAGTCAGCTTAGACATTTCTGTGCATACCTAGAAGACTGAGCACAGGCAATCAGGACATTCTCTGGAAGTTTTAGGTATCTCTGACTTTATTAAAGTACATGATGTTCAATTTATTTCACTTTAACTAAGTCTTCTAGTTTGTTTTCTTCTATAGTTTGTTTATTAATTCTTCTAGGTAGTATTTATTTACCTGTCTAAAATTTTCAATTATTTCCCCCAACTTACTTAAAGAAGTATTGAACCACATCATCACACTCACCACCTTTGGGATTCACTGCAAGCCCTTTAAACTGGATAGAAAAGCCCATTAACAGTGTTTTTCTGAATGCTGTCATATAGTCAGTTTTTAATCCATTTAGTATTTGATATATTGATGTTGTATGATGTTAATTTTTAATCAGAATATTCTTGTGGTACTAAGGTGAAGTGATTCTGTCTAAATATATTAAGTCAATGCAGGCACTTATACCAATGTATATAATAATATCATCAAAAATATGATTAAATGAATTTGACAAGATGTATTTTCCATGAAGCCATATTGATTGACATAATTATTTATTATCATCATTTAAATCTGTATTGATTAAACCCCTCATTTGCTAGTCCATTAATTTGCCTGAGTTTTGATTGGTTTTTTTGAGTTTTGATTTGTGGTTTTTAACCACATGATTTTGCTATTGCTCTAAGATGAGGTTTCCAGTAGTCCTCTAAACGTTTTCCAGTATCCCATACAAAAAATTACAGCCCTGATCTTCTTTGCCAGAAAATTGAAAACACTTCCTATTGTGTTTTCACAACACAATAGGAAATTTAAGACATTTTGGGTTCTTTTCAAATGCTTTTTAACAGATTTTTATCTATTTTTTTAGCACTATAAATTTTTCAGCACTATAGGTTGCCTTTGATTTTTCACCTAAAATGGGGGCTGTTCCACCCAAAAGCCAGGTGAACTCAGTCAGAAGCTAGGAAAATGATCCCTATCTTGTCATCAGTGAGATGTCTGAAGTGCAACAAGAAGCTCCAGGCACAAAACAAAGTCTTCCTTCCCGTATCTGAATTTATGGTATGTAGAGTGTAGCTCTTCCATTCTGCTTATTACTCACATGGGAAGTTGCTTTTGGTTTCCAAATTTTTCAGGGATCTTTTCCTTCTTTTCAAAAGAAAAATGTTATCATACCCTAAAAACAATGGGACATGACTAAGCACATATTACTGGGCTGTTAATGCACTTTGCACTTTGGCCATGTGCCTCACAGTCCCCCAGAGACTTGCATTAATGGCCCAGTAATACAACATGCTCTATCGTGTCTTATCACTTAATTGGACTCCAGACAAATTCAGTTAAACCACATATGCTGTCCTTTATGACTGCTGCTGTACAGCTTTTATTTCCTCAGTTCTTGTGTGCTTTAGGAGGTCTTAGTGTTGTTTCAAGTTCATCTCTTGAAATCACAGATTGTAGAGGCACAGTTTTAACCCTATCCCTGGCCCTTTGCCATCCATGTACCAAATGGGGATGTGCTATGGCAGGCAAAACACAAACCTTGAGATGCACACCTGGAAAACCCATAGCAAAAAAGTGTAAGGAGACATCATAGTTCCACCACAAAACTCATCTTTAGCAATGTCAGCCATGAATGTTATGTAGCTTGTATTTATTTGGCATACGTGGTATCCTTGTATCTGAAAAAATCCACAAGATCACCTGTAGTGTTTCAGATATTTCTCCCATGTATTTCTCTGTTACCCAGGAGGGCTGCATACTATAGCTGAAGCAATAATGGAATACCCTTAGATGCCTTTCCACTGCATTCACTGTGCTACAAAGCAGTATCCATGTGAGGAATGCTGTTGGGATAATTGCAAATAATAAACCTCAATCAGGTTGTGATACCACTCAACATTTCACATTACATTCCTTGAACTTGGGAAACTGAAACTGCAAGGACACCTGTCTCTGACAACAGTGAAACAGGACACCTGGTAAGTACTGTTAGATACCGCTGTCTGTCCTCATCAGGTGATGTAGTCATATCAAACAGCTTCCACCAACTTTTGTCTGACTGGTCCTAGTCAAAGGAGACAGTGAAACAGAAGAGTGTGCCATTTTTTGGATTCGTATAGGACCTGTACTGCACAGCAAAGTTAGTGTTTGTCTGATCCAAGTAAAATTCAGGTGTATTTATTTACTTTTTGCATGGAACTAAAGCTGTTGACTGTTAAGTTTCACAGCATTCTTGCAAGATCCTAGACTAAGAATCATCTTAGAATTCTGTAGAACCTCAGATAATTCCTATCAGCTTTGCTGCTACTTCATGTTAGATTCGACTGTGGATTAATTTCAATGTTGAGGTTTCATGAGTGTCACATGCACTGTATTCCATGGATGACAAAGATTGCTAATGCACACTGTTCAAGTATTTAAAGTAGAAATCTTGAAATTAGTGAATTAATCAAAACTCTTAAAGCCTTAATTTTAGAATAAAATTCTCAAGTGATTACAATTTGTATAAATTGCTTTTAGACCTTGGACACAGTCTGAGTGCTTATGCTAATAAAAGAGCATCATCATGCTCTTTAGAAAAAAAGAATATCACCACCAAATATGCTTTAGTAAATTATCGACTGGCAATAAAGAAACCAGGGGAAATGCAGAGGGCTTAACATTAGCCTAAATTAATCCTGATAACAACAAAAACAAGGCAAAAGCAGCAATGCAATCTATCTTCACTCAGTATGACTCCAATATTTAATACATTAATTTATATAAAGAATCAATTGGATCCACTTCTGACTAATAGCTTGTCATGTATGTGTCTTCAGGAAGAGGCAACATTACAACTATCTTAGGGTAGCAAGGCCTAAAAGATTCTTGCCAGATAGTGGACCATGGTTAATAACCACTTATATACAGGTTAATATATACTTGTAAATAACAACTACTGTTTTTTTTTGTAATAAGTCCTTTATTGTATGAATGCAAAAGGGATGTCTGTCACTTATGCTTGAAATGTGGATCTTTATCTGTCCCAGACACAATAAGTTTTAAGGCAGTGTGGTGTACACAGAATTAATGTTGGTATTTTCTGCTATAGCTAAGGCCATCCTTTTGGGTGTTTTTAAAGCAGTGCAATTATTTTCGTGCTTTCTTTTTGAAAGTATAGTAACAAATTGAGATGAAGAGAAACAATTGTTCAAAAAACCAAACAAAATATAAAGACTTTAGAAAATTAGATATGTGGTGTTTACACAGAATTTGGAAATGATTGTCGACTATAGTGGATTGATCCTGGCTGGACTCCAGGTACCCACTAAAGTGGCCCTCTCACTCCCCTCTGTAACTGGACAGATGAGAGAAAATATAATGAATCGTTCATTCATTATTGAGATAAGAACTGGGAAAGATCCCTTACCAGTATCTGTCACGGGCAAAACAGAGTCAAAGTGGGGATATTAATTAAATTCACTATTAATCGAATCAGAGCAGGAAAATGAGAAGTAAAATAAATCTTAAAAACATCTTCCCCTCATCCCTCCCTCTTTCGTTGGCCTCTACCTCCTTCTCACCAGTGGTGCAGGGAGATGTGGAATGAGGATAATGATCAGTTCATCACAGGTTGTTTTCTGCAGTTGCTCAGAGAGAAGAGTCCTTCCCCTGCTCCCGATGGGGTCTCTCCCATGGGAGACAGTACTTCATGAACTTTTCCAGCGTGAGTCCATAGCAGAGGCAACAGTTCTCCACAATCTGCTGCAATGTGGGTCATGTCTCCACAGAGTGCAGACCTTCAGGCACAGGCTGCTTCAGTATGGGTCCCTCACAGGCCACAAGTCCTACCAGGAAAACCTGCTCCAGCGTGGGCCCCTCTCTCCATGGGTCAGCAGGTCCCTGCCAGGACCCTGTTCCAGCACAGACCCCCGATGGAGTCACAGCCTCCTTAGGGCATTCTGCTCCAGTATGGGTCTTTTCCTCTGCCTGCAGGTGGATCTCTGCATCCCTGTGGTCCTCCATGGGCTGCAGGGGCACAGCTGCTCCATCATGGGCTGCAGAGGAACCACATCTCTGGTGCCTGGAACATCTCCTCCACTGACCTTGGTGCCTGCAGAGTTGTTCACATGTTCTCAATCCTCTCTTCTCTGACTGCAATTTCATCTGTGCAATGTTTTTTACTTCTTAAATATGTTATCAGAGAGGCATTACTATAATTCCTGATTGACTTGGCCTTGGCCAGTGGTGGGTCTGTCCTGGAGCTGGCTGGCATTGGCTCTGCCAGACATGGAGGAAGCCTCCAGCAGCTTCTCACAAAAGCCATCCCTTCAACCCTCTTTCTACTAAAACTTGGCCACACAAAACCAATACACCTACCTCAATATACCTACCTTAGAATACACCTACCTCAGAATAATCTTAAAAGCAAGAGACACCATTCAAATACTTCCAGTGATCCAGATGGATTTGTAAAATTGTAGGTCAGATTTTGGTCACTGTACAATTTTAGGAATCCTTGGAATGACTCAGAGCCTCCTTCATCAGGTAGTTTTGGTGTAGAAGCATGTTTATGGTGCCGTGTATATAATTCCACTCTCCACTTAAAGTTCAGCCATGCAGAGAGTGAGGTAAGACATTAAAAGCAGTCACAACCTAAAGCAAAGAAAACCAGCTAAATCAGGCAGAAACGGAGATGAATGCTGCCCCAGAATTGCAGTATTGCTTTGAAAAAAGGCTTTCCATTTCTGGTCCCGATCTTTATCTGTGAAACAGTTTAGGTGCTTTATCCCATTAAGGTCTTCAGACCAAAGGCCCCATTAGACCTTGAGGGGTTGCTGTGCAGACGACTCATCAGTCAGCACCTCACACTGACCTTACTTGAGCCTTTAGTCCAATCATGTCTCCAAAAGGTGCAGTGAGCCTGGAACTTTGCATATGCTTAAGACTTCATGGTGTCCTTGTGTATATAGAGACATGACACGAGCCCTCCAGCACTTCCTGGTGCCCATGCGGAAGGTTAATGAGTGTAATATTCTTTAAAAGAAGATTTAAATCACATCTCTGAATTCCTGCCAGCTGCCTCATGCCAGCAGTGCCAAGCTGTACACCAAGTGCTGCCAACCACCGAGGACAGCTTTTGGGAGTGGGGTCGTGTCAGCCCCAAGTGCCCAAGCTTCCAGGCCTCTAGTGGTCTGGCCCTGTGGTCAACAGTTCATGGATTAAATAGCCAAAGCCCTCCTGGGGTTCATGTTCCTGAACAGCATCTACAGTAGGAAATGCAAGGAATCACAGCTCCTGCCTCCTGGGGAATCCTGGACCTCACCTCAGCCTCTCACCCTTGTGTTGCTACTGAAGAGAGAGGCTCTGGGGATAATAATCCCAGTGTCCTGACTGGTGATGAGGCTGTGAAAGCTGAATGAGTGAATATGGCTCCTTCTAAGTGTATTTTAAAGCTCCTTCCTCTGCTGAGAGGTGGGATGAATGTGGCTCCCTGTATGTCCCAAGTCCTTGCTCTTTTTAATCCTCCACAGCAGTCCTGCAAAGTGTTCCCCACAGGCTTATGCACAAGATCTTCCTACTGCCTTTGAAGAAAGCATTTTGTTGAAGGATTACATTTTAACACCTTCCTCAGAGAAGGTATTTTAAAGTGTGAAAGACCAGGTTGGATGGGGCTCTGTGTAAGGTCTAGTGGAAAGTGTCTTTGCCTAGGGCAGGAGGGTTGAAATTTAGATGACATCTAAAGGCCCCTTTCAACCCAAACCATTCTGTGACTCTGTGATTCTGAATATGGCACATAAGATACAGCCACCTACTTGGTATGAATTTTTCTTCATTTCTTGAATTTTGTTTTATCATATCTACTGGTCGGTCACCATGCCCAGAGCTAGCATATCCCCCTTCATATACTGGAATGCCAGACTGTCTGACAGTCTCATTTCATGCTTTATTGTTGTGGTGCTCAGAGCACGGGTTGGGAAGCAGAGCACATGGGATCTCTTTCCAATCCTTTCCATAGCCACAGTCTCTTCCCTTATTTACGCCAATCTTCTCAGCTACAGAACAATGACAATGTTATTTATTTACACAACTTGCAAGGATGTGCAGTAGGTCTGGCAAGACTGTGCAAATTAATTGCTGCTAAAGAAAGTTTGGGGGTTTTAATATTTCATTTATGTTGTGTCTGCACCCTTTCTGTAATCACTTTTTGTGCAGACGCCATTTTGCCAGAGCAACTCTGGGTCTTCGCTACTGTTGGTCAGTTATTTGCGCTGTGGTAATGACCTGAGGAATTAAGGGGCTCCACTGTGTCACACTCTAGAATAGGAAATATCTCTACAATATGTAATCACTCTCGAAACAGGAAGATGTTTTAAAAAGGAATTTAAAGCATAAGGCTTTCATTCTGCAAAGTGTACCAGACCAGTTCGATGGATGAGAGCAGCTTCAATGATTTAAGGGTATGAAAACTAAGCAAATGAGTATTTCTCTTCAGAATGTGGTCGCAGAGGACAAGAACATGGTTTGAAATGAAGACCAAGTAATCAGCTGGACACACAATTTCTGCTCCAAATTTCTTTTTTTAGGCTGTGGTTCAGTGAAACCAAATCTTCCTATAGAACTGGAGCCATGTTTATGTACGTGTTATGATTTTCAAGGGCTACGCTCAAGAACCAGAGTGTTTTGATTTACCCACCACAAGGCACATGCAGTTTGAATCATACAGCCCTACAAAACAGCGTGGTTAAAAGGAAGGTGATGGATGTATTTGACTGTGGTGGCAAATTTTATTGTTTACTTAAGAAGCACCAGATGAATTAGCAGGAACAAAGATGAAAGGCTTAACTAGCCAGGCAGGAACAGTGGAGAACTGCAGCACACGGTACAGAGGTACCTATTCAAACTGGGTGGAAAACTAGTTACTAGGTGGCCAATGACTGAAGATGGTAGCAAAAGTTTTGATGGCATGTCTTTTTCATGAGAAAATGTTTCTTTTTGCTGAATCAAGAATGTTCTGAAGACTGAGAAGAAATATTGAGTTCTGGCATTTCCATTTGTCCGAGGAGTGCATCCTGACAATCAAGTTATTGGCTAGTTCCCAGGATCTTTATTTCCCTCGACAAAAACCCAAAACGTTTGACAGCTCTCATTTTAATTCTGATGTGGACCAAAATCAAATTCTGAAATTTGAATGTTTTTTATAAAATGGATTTGTTTACCAGCCAGCCCTATAAACAATATTTTTCAAAGCTGTGTTTGACAAGCATGGTATTATTAATATGACTCCTGCTGGTGTGTCATCCATGGCCAGGTTTTCAGAGAAATATCTGCAAAGCAGAGCTATCAGAAAGCTGCAGAGACCATTTCTTTGAAAAACCGTCTGCTTGTGGGGCACTAAAGAATAGTGCCAATTCAGTGTTAAATCATCATATGGGTAATGGTTAACAAGACAGCTTTCCTTTCTACCTCCTATCTAATCTCTGCCAAATCAATCTACCACCCAAGACTGGAAGTTGAAAATCTAATAAACAAGTCTGCAGTGAAGGATGCACTATACCTGTGCCTGGAGCAGTTCCCTCTTCATCTCTGTTCACCAGCAGTGTGCCCTCCTGTTACCCAAGGGAAAAAATTAAATATTCAGATTGCTATTATTTATTTAGAGGTTACACACACACACAAAAATCAAACCAACTCAATATTTATTCATCTGAAAAAAACCTAGTATATGACAGACAGTTTATTCAGCTCAAATTAGTAGGCATATGTTTCAGAGAAATGTTGTTGCTGTTGATGTATTATTTTGTCCTTCTTTCAGTAAAGCTTTCCTCAGGTGTTTTTTAAACTTCAGAGCTCCCAAAGCTTCTGTAAAAAGCCTATTTTTTACTGAACTACATTAGCTCTTTAAAATATACAGGAAAGATGAACTCATCTAATAACAACCTCTGAAAATAACTGCAGCTGAATATAAATAAAATTAAATTTTCACAGAGGAAAAAGCCATTTCAAACTACTTTTTCCATATAATCCATACCACAGATACTCAATAATTCAGTGAGCTTTCAGGCAATATAAATCAATGTTGACTCATTAAATGCATTAGCTATAAAACACATCTCTAGTAGGAAGAATGAGATGTGCTTTGTGTTCTTCCCTTTTCATCACTATTCCTTAGTGGCTTTAGTTTTAAAGTTTGTGTTTTTGTTTTTGTTTTGTTTTTTTACATTTCACTCTTTATAAAGAATTTAATGGCAACTTCGGGACCTCCAATGCATCATTTAAAAATAAATACATTTTCTTCCTTACCAGAATCCTGACCAAAAGCAAAATTGTCTTGGTTTTACTTAATAGAAATGCTGACAGATATTAAAATAATTCTTAATTAGTCCTTTAGAGATGGCCAGCCAGACAAAAAAGTGGAAAACTAAACTGGTAGGGCCAGGAGGGAGGAGCTCTCTCAGCCTGGTAGGGCCCAGTTGTGTAGGACTTTCATAGGCACATGAGACAAAGAAAAAAAAATCTGAGTAAATAAAAAGTACCAACTGCATTACTTTGAAAACAATGTGGAGTCCATTTCTTTGACCAGTAACTGCATTTACTTAGCATCTTCCAACTGAAGAACTCACAATACTTTATGAAAATTGATGACATGTCCCAGTACAGCTGTACAAATTAGGTGACAGCAAATTTGCTGATGAGACGTGTCATTGGAAGAAGTCTTCACAGTGGAGTATTCTTGTGGATAGTTCAAGATAGCAGGAACCTGCTACAAGGTCTCTTATCTCTGATGTCCATGGGAGTGGTGACCTGATATGCCTGGACAGCATGTCTGAGGATGACCAATAAAAATGGAGATGCGTTTATACAGGAGGTTGAATCAGGTCTGGTTCTTGTCATCCCTGCAAGGTGTCACTCTTTCTACCAATCTTTCAAGTTTTCACCACATAATTAGGATCCCTTCTGTTTGATTGGTGCTAATCTTTTCAAAGAAGGTGTTGCAAAGGAGAAGGGGATGTGTGTTGAAAAGTGTCACAGCTACTCTGGGAATTAATGCTATGAAAATGTATGTAATAACTAGGGGAACATGGGTGTTGATACTGGGAACTGCACAATGGCAGAGGCGGCAGATAGTTAAAAGAAAGGTCTAGACTTGCTGGCTTTCTCTGCTGCCCTGCAGCCTTCCTTCCTCTGCCTGAGGTCTCTGTAACAGCAGTTTTACGGGAGAGTATTGGGCAGCCCACCTGTC
>VYZS01098553.1:38461-56835 GCA_013400695.1 Neodrepanis coruscans
AGTTTATCATCTATTTCTTCAGTCTAAAATTATACACTGTGCTATTTTCTTTCAGAAGCCTAGAATTCAGTGTTAAAGCACAAGGACACTGAATAGCACCAGCCATCTCCAAATCAGCATCAATTTTAACCTGTTACTCTATTGTTTGTGACCATTTTGTGAGCCTTTCATTCTGTGTGGGAATAGTGCTGCTAAAATGACACCAGTGTTGAAACCAGATGGTTTTAACTTTTCAGATGGTAAACTTCAGTGATAGCTCACTGGAAAAAATAATTCACTCATGAACTGTCAGTAAACTGACCAGAAGCAAATAGAATGCTCTTCTCTGAGTGAAATCACATGTTCCTGCACAGCTTTACTCTCTGCAGTCCAGTGCTGCCAGGCCTTTCAGCTGAGATGGCCCCTCAGTTTTTCACAGCAGTAAAAGATAGTTTACAAAAATGAGAGGTGGTTGTTAACAAAAAATTAAAGACAAGATATAATCCAGCACAATAAAAAGAAGATATATTATTTGTACATTTTTTCATCAGAGGGTAGATCTGGAAGGATAGTTTGCTTTATTAACCTAGTCATTAGACTTTAATTTACTGGCATGTTGTATTTGTGTGTTCTGTAATATATTTACTATCTAAATATCTTTGAAAGAGCTCAGCTGATAGGCAGTTTCCACCTGGGGAAGAAAGGAGGAGAAAGATATACCTTTCTAATTTTTCATCAGTTATTCTTGACATGCTTACTTTTTTAAGCATAAACAGAGTCCTGGACAATGCATGCTTCTGTATGTACATATTTACTGGAACAAATGTGATGACTACTGAGACATCTGACCCCAGTATAAAGAACAAAAATAGCCTGAAGGTGGTGACTGTCATGTTGTTTGATACTCGTAATTTGTCAGGTTGTGAAAACTACCCAAATTGATTTTGAGTAAGAGGGTCTTAATGGATTTTCTCTATTTATAGAAACAGCTGATTCTGTGGGTTTATGGATTTAAAATGTTTGTTGTGTGTTGGATCTCCTTGACAGTAAAAATCTATCCAGCAAAGATTGACATTTAAGAATGTCTGGCTAATCCATTTTTAGTTGAAGCACCAAAAAAGATTTTACAGAACTAAAATGCTCAGCAATGTCAAGCTGCTGAACAGCAGTATAATACAGAGAGTTCTTAACTACTAATACCTCTGAAAACTAGCAGTCTGAAGCAGTATCAGTTAAGTAAAGGGCTTAACATTCGGGATGGACTTTTTGGGCACAGACAAGATGCTAGAACTTTGAATAATAGGCAAGACCATTGAGGGCCTCTATTTGTGGTCTTTAATGAGGTCTGACAGAAGTAGTAGGGGATTTTTTGTAGTTTTGTTCTAGTTGGGTTTCTTTGTGGTTTTTTTCATTTGGGTTTCTTATTTAATCAGATGCTGCTGTATGAACTTAGGAGGGAGCTGGAAGGCTGCTTTAGCTGCTCAAAAAGATGCAAGGCTTACCAAGATCCAGCAAAGAGAAACTCTAGCAGTGCAGTTTAGGTGGTGTCTGAGAGATGTTATAATAGACAGAAAGAAGGGCAAGGATTAATCCTCAGGTGTTTTGTACAACTCTAAATATGAATATGTCACATGCAAAGTTTTCAGTTTTTAACTAGAAAAATATTTTCTCTTTTTTTCCTTGAAGAAACAGACTTACTTTATGCAGCAAAAGTATATCGAGATGACCGTCTCCGAAAGAAAGCAGAGTCCATGTCCATGGACAACTGCAAAGAACTGGAACGGCTGACCAGCCTCTATCGAGGAGGATGAGCTACAGTTGTACATCTTTACGTATGCTGTTATCTCTCTTGTAAATTGAGAAGAGATTTAGTTTCACCATGAATGCTGGAAAAGAAGGTTGGATGTAAAACTCTACTGTGTAGCTGTTTCCAGAAACCTTATGCTGAAATATCATTTAATGGCTTCTTTACCTACTGTGAAATATAGGTAACTTTAATTGTCTAGATTTTACTTCAAAGCTTCTGTGAGTTCTTTCAGCAGAGAGAATAGCTCAGAAAGGATGCTATACTTGTAGAGACTTAGTCATAGTGGTTCTCCTCTAACATATTTGCCATGTAAATATCTGTGGAAAGAACACTTTGTGTATATACGAGTTAAATGACTTTCTATTTATAATCTCAGAAATTTAGTTCCATACTACATTTTGTCTCACCAATGGAATAAATAGTATGATTACACCACTCCTATTCAGATGTCAAAGTGTGTGGAGTTGAAACAATAATTTTTAATATTTTATCTCTAATTCTATGTAAAATCTTCTAGGTTTACCAGCTTAGAGGAACTTGATATTTTTAAATATAATGGCATATATTCCTAAATATCTGTTGGGGTATATTGATCTGGTGTAGAGTAGCAATTTAGCTGTTGTAGTTTTTTAGCATTTCTAAGCAATGCTGAGAAAACTTAAGAAATACACTAATCTTTTCAAAGTAAATATTTGCAAATGCTGTACAGACCATTATAAACATTGCTTTTAGTACTTGCAACAGTTTACAGCTGCTCTACCATTTGATATTCCAGTAGTAGTGTATGGTTAACATGCTTCCATAGCTTCCTTGATTTTCATTGGAAAGGTAGAGGAAAACATGCAACAGTAAGACCTTAAAGTTGTAAAAAAAAAAAAGCAACCTATTTTTTTTTTTCCTGGCAGACTTCCATTTTCTCACTGCATTTTTATTTCAAGCTAGATCCCAACACTGATTCCTCAATGGGCACCACAAGTGGAACAGGGAAATATTGCTAAGGACAAGCTATGTGCCTTTCAACCCTTTTGCCAACTATTTAGATGCTTTGCTGTGTGCTCCTATGACCAGAGCTCTATCACTGGTCCTGAGGCAGAGGAGGTAGGGAATGCATTTTTTGGGACCAGAATATTTCTGGACTGACTTCCTAGAAATGAGCAAACCTGCCATTTGGCTCCTACACACAAGACCATGTCACTCAGTGGCCTGTAAGTGGGAACTATATGTAGCCACACCTGCTGATGCAGAGAGGTGTTCTGAAGCGGCTAAGTACAATGTACTTGAAGTTTATCAAAGTGTGTTGAAAATGTTTTTAGGTTCAGTAGCTGATGTTTTTTACATTTTAACAGTGTTATGCAGGGATATGTTTCTTGTATTTGAGAATGCCAGATAGCTCGTAATAGGGGCAGTATTTTTTGTTTGAGAAAACTGCTATCTTTGAACAATGCTGTCAGTTTATGCGGAGCCAAGTTTTCCTCCAAAACTGAAAGTTTAAATACTCTGACTGACTTCATTGCAATTCCTTCTGATTTAGAGCAGGATATGACTTTGCAGATACACTAAATGCTATTACTTCAGGTGACACAGAAATCGTTTTGGGTATATCCCTTTTCTAAACTGTTCCAGTGGAAATCTCTTCTCTTGAATTGACATAACATGAAAGTAGCTGCAGGCTTTCGACTAAGCAGCTAAACCAGCATTCAAGGTGGACATCAAATCCTGAGGCACAAAGCAGAACTAAAAGTTGCTGAAGCAACAAAAAAAATGAAAAAAGGTTTGCTGTTCTGGATGTCCTTACTAAGACTATAGTAAAAGAGTGCAGAGGCATCCAAATGTTTGAAATATGCAATAGAAATCTATGGAGAAAATGTGATTCCCCAGATTTTGTAACTGTCTAGAATGTATTGTAATTATACTAAAGAAAACAAACTATCAAAGTACATATTGGTACTCCTGTGTCTTCTTAATAGAAGAAAATTGTTCCAAAGGCTTTAACAGATACTTGGGCCTTCCTGTTTACAAATGAGTCTGAGCTTGCAGGTGATATTTTAATTCATAGGAGAATGGATATGGGACACGTTTGTCAAATACCAGAACAGTGAAGTCAGTGTGAAGAGATGGTCTTAGCAAAGCTGCCTATAAAAATAGGGCTGTGTCTGCCCTGCAGCCACTTCTGCTGCAGGTGAGAAGTGGCAAATGGATGGATGCTGAGCTGTGCGAGGTTGGTTAGATTGCTATCAGTACTTGAACAAACTGGAATAATGCAGTGGCTGTGTCCTATGTCAATAGAGACATCCCAGTAGTTTAAAAGTGCCACATTTCATTTGACTATTGCAGTTGCCATTTTCTAAAAAGAAAGCAATACGTTTACACTGGTGGAAAAATGCTAATTAGTATTGAATGGATTAAATAGTTGCACACTTTGAAATATGCAGTAATGTACAAAAGGATGCTACAACAGCATAAAGATTAAGCTGCTCTAAATATGACCTGCAAAAATTCTTTTAATATTCCAAGTGGGTGTTGCTCTCCTCATGATTGTTACTTTTTTTCTGAAGTCTGAAGGTTTATTCCTTTGGAAATGTCATTAACTTCACTGGTTTTGTTGAAGGAATCTGCTGGAAAGTTCAGACTTAATTTTCTTATGGTTGAAATTGAAGAGGATGGAGTACCTGAATCTTTTCAGATGACCTTTCTTCAGAAAAAACAAAACTGTTTTTGAACAGCCTGGCTAAAAATCCCTCAGCTTTATTTAGTCATTACCTTTTGTTTAATCTAGAATTAAAGATAGCACAAGCATGGGTTCTTGATTGTTGTCCTTTAAAAGGGCAAGCAGGAAGGTCCTGCAAAAAGTGAAAAACCTTGGCATGACTCTGACATAGTGCAATGAAAAAGGGAGATGATTTGCATCTGCTGAAATATAACATCAGTATGTGTTCTATTTATGGGGCATCCTGAGTCACAAGCAAGTTCAGTGTTCACATGAGATCAACATTTCCCTGCAAGTTCCCTGTTTAGGTATAAGTCTAAATTGGACTTTTTTACTTTTTTTAAAACAGACTTGATTCTTTAATAATTTTCCAAGAAAAGGTACAACATTATAGAAGTAAAATGCAACAGATACGTTTAAATAGGCAGGAGAGACAACTTTAAATTATAAACAATTTTAATATAATTTTGTAATGAATGCTGTAAAAGGATTAAAATGGGAGGGCAGGAATATTTTTTTAAGGTTGTGTGTTCCATAAATTTCATTCATCCCTTAAGAAGTTGTTATTCTGTCTTCTTGTAGCTCTGTCAATGAGAGCAGAAGGAAAGTGTAATAGTAAAAGCAGACATTTTGTCTTTAAAAAAACCCTATGGGTTGAGTTCAGATCGGTTTAATAATTGAAATAAAATATCAATAATAAATACAGTAATGCATACTTCTCCAGGATAATTGTGAGACTTCTCAGTCTGGCGGGAATTAGGTTTGAGTATTGGATTTCTCCCCAGTTTTAGAAATTACATTATAACCAAACATTGTATTTATCATAAACATTATATTATCCTTCATGCAGAATATACTTCCCCCCTTAGTACTGGTTTGTTGTGTGTATAGAAAAGCTGTTGCTGGGACAGGAGACTAAATTCCCATTAATAGCAAAACAGGAGCCATCTCACAGATGCTTTTGCATAGCTTTTATTCATAACGTGACAGAGAAACAAGTAAAACTGATAACTGAGCATGATGCCTACAAATCATAGAAAGCCAGTCACAGTTTTAAACATTTTTAGTGTATAATAGGGAGTATTTTAATAAATGGAGGGACCAAGGTTGTCCCAGGTAGCATTTTCAAAATACTACTAGAAGCTCACACAAGATAATTTTATGGGATTCTCTTTTAAGTATCTCTCTAGTATGACCAAATCCTTATCAAATTGCTGTGTCTGCATGGCTTGGATTAAGAAGGAGGTATGGATTCTCGGTATTCAAATAAATTTGTCTTTTGGAATGAGCTTTTCCTCTGTTACTTAAAAAATTTTAATTTATGCTTCAGTACTGGCATGTAAGCAAAATCTTCAGGTATTATCAGTGTTCTAGTCATTAGTGATGTCCCCCAGGACTCAGTATTGGGCTCAATCCTGCTCAATATCTTTATTGATGACCTGGAACATGAGACACCAGTGTGCCCAGGTGGCCAAGAAGGCCAGTGGCATCCTGGCTTCTGGCACATATGGGAAATAATGTGGCCAGAAGGAGCAGGGAGGTGATTGTCCCCCTGTACTCAGCACTGGTTAGGCCACACCTCAAGTACTGTGTCCAGTTCTGGGCCCTTCAATTTAGGAAGGATGTTGAGGTGCTGGAGAGTGTCCAAAGAAGGGCAATAAAGACAGTGAGGGGTCTGGAACGTGAGTCCTATGGGGAGCGGCTGAGGGAGCTGGAGTTATTTAGCCTGGGGAAGAGGAGGCTTAGAAGAGACCTCATCGCTCCCTGCAATTGCCTGAAAGGAGGCTGTAGCCAGGTGGAGGTCGGTCTCTTCTGCCAGGCAACCAGTGACAGAACGAGAGGACACAGGCTCAAGCTGCACCAGGGGAGGTTTAGGTTGGGCATCAGGAGGAATTTCTTCATGGAAGGTTGGTTAAAATTGGAATGGGCTGTCCAGGGAGATGGAGACACTGTCCCTGGGGTTGTTTAAGAAACGACTGGGCGTGGCACTTAGTGCTGTGGTCTAGTTGACAGGGTGGTGTTGGGTCACAGGTTGAACTCAGTGATCTCAGAGGTCTCTTCCAACCTAATTGATTTTGTGATTCTATGCTTGGCCTGTAGGAGAAGAAAAGAAGGACTTTTACAGGCCGAGCAAGGTTGGGTTTTTTTTCAGATCTACCCACAAGGGCCCTGGATTCTGATACAAGACTTTTTTAAAAATACATCTGCAGTTACCATTATCACATCGTGGGCTTCTACTTAATTCTTAACATCAAATTACTAGCCTTCAGGTCTGCGGCTTGATGAACTAGATCCAAAAGTAGGGGAAATGAGCATCACCGGAGGAATAAAACTGGGAGTGACTCTACTCGGCAGAAATGAGCATTTCTTTTTTTTGTTTTTGGTTTTTGTTNGCCGATCCGGGAGTAACGCGTCGCCCGTCTCTGCCCGCAGGACCTGAAGCGGTTCCTGTACAAGAAGCTGCCGAGGTAACGCGGGGGTCTGAACGGAACGGGCGGCGAAAGCCATCTAATCTTCCCCCCCGGACAGGGACAGGGACAGCTCCCGTTTTACCGGGCTGCTCCCAGCCCCCGCTAACCCGGCCTTGGACACCGACAGCGTGGGGGCATCCACAGCCCCCCTGTGCCAGTGTCTCATCACCCTNAGCGGGGAACCGGTTCCGGGGCCGGGCGGGCGGCACCGCCCCTCATGTGACAGCGGGTGCGGGGGAGCGGNCAGTGAATTTCCTCCCCGTATCTACCCTGAATTTCCCCTTTTCGATCTATCCGTAACTCCTTGTCCCATCACTGAAAAGCCCCTCTCCGACTTCCCTGTAGGTCCTTTTCAGATACTGAAAGGTGAGGTCTCCATGTGACCTTCTCTTCTCCAGACTGAACAACCGCAACTTCCTCCAGTCCCCTTTTATCAACTTTGTGGCCTTCCTCTGGACTTGTCCCAACAGTTCCNAGGTACGGCGGGCAGGGCAGGGCAGCGACCCCCTGCTCCCCCTCTCGGGTGCGCGGTGGTCTCGGCCCAGCCGCGCTCCCTTCCCGGGGCGGNGTGAGGTCTCCATGTGACCTTCTCTTCTCCAGACTGAACAACCGCAACTTCCTCCAGTCCCCTTTTATCAACTTTGTGGCCTTCCTCTGGACTTGTCCCAACAGTTCCATGTTCTTATTATTGGGAGCACCAGAAATGTACTACCTGTACTACACAGAACAAATACTAAATTACTGAAGGCATCAATTTTTAACATGCACATTTTAACTTGCACATCTGTTCAGAAAAAAATCTTTGCTGCTAACTACTGTGTTTTTACAATGGTGTCTCTTTTTCACCTTTCTTATTTTTGTTTTTTGTAGCGTTGAAGGCCTTCATGCTATTGTGGTCTCAGATAGAGACGGTGTGCCTGTTATCAAAGGTAACCAACCTCCCACTGTGCCCTGCAGCCGAGATCCTGATTGAACAGCAGGGGGTGGAGAAGTAGAGCAAAATCTTCTCTGGTCATGCTAAATACCTGCATATCCCAAATGGAAGAATTAAACTGGACTTTTATTTCAAGTTCAATAATTGATTATTTACCTTTTAAAATATATCTCTTTGTTTGTGTCCTCAGTAATTGCAGTCTGTGGAAGTTTTCCTTGGTGAAAAAAGTTGAATTGCTGTAAAGTTGTATCTTCAAGTCACTCACAGGCTGATTGACACAAAGTACAAAAAATTGCTTAGCAGTATTTTGTTGACTGGGCTAGACTGTGCTTAGAAGCAGTTGCATCCAGCTTTTGCAGATGTTTTGTTTGCCTTTTGGTACTGTAGTTTTTATATTCTGCATTCCTGCTTTTTTTTTCGAAGTACAGTAGTTTAAGGATACAAAGGTTCAAGTACAGATTCAAGTTCAAATCCATTTTTTTAGTCCCCAAAGTATTTAAACTCCCAGCAGAACTTGCACATCTTCACCTGTCACAGTCAAGTGACTGTGTGCCAGTAATCAGTGCAGAGGCTGGAAGGGTGCAGACAGTGAGGGACACGGGACCCAAGGGACATCAGCACAAGCTATGGATCCTAAAGGAGGAGACTGTTTCTTAGGTACACTGGGAAGGGTGCTTGGTGTAATGAGCTTTCATCACATTAAGGGATGTATTGCTCATGAAAATTGTCTTGTGCTCATTGTGGAAGCACCTAAGATGTGTTTCCTATTCCCCAGCAGCACATCTGCTTTTGGCAGAGCACTCAGGTGGATAAGGGCTTGGGATGCAGTCAGAGATACCATGTAAAGATAACAATTGTCTCATTTTGTTCTAGTTGCCAATGATAATGCTCCAGAACATGCACTGCGACCTGGCTTTCTGTCTACCTTTGCCCTTGCCACAGATCAGGGCAGTAAATTAGGACTTTCTAAAAACAAAAGTATCATCTGCTATTACAATACATACCAGGTGAGTAACCTCGGTGTATATTGTCTTCAGTGACCTGAGCTGTTTCTACATTACATTGAGCAAGAGAGAGAGAGAGGCTTGTTTAAACTCTTGTAGATTTCCAGTTGGCTGCTCTTGAAGTAATTGTGGTTTATTTCTTACACTGCTTAAATGGCTAAGCCAGACTTTCACACTATTTATTAAACTTCTCAAAACTGGGATTTACTAGTTGAAAATGTCTAAGTTTTCTGTAGAGGTAGTCGTCCTGAATTGTAAGCAGGTACTGCTCATATGACCTTCAGAATCTGTTACAAAGGGTCTGCATTCNAGAGGCTTGTTTAAACTCTTGTAGATTTCCAGTTGGCTGCTCTTGAAGTAATTGTGGTTTATTTCTTACACTGCTTAAATGGCTAAGCCAGACTTTCACACTATTTATTAAACTTCTCAAAACTGGGATTTACTAGTTGAAAATGTCTAAGTTTTCTGTAGAGGTAGTCGTCCTGAATTGTAAGCAGGTACTGCTCATATGACCTTCAGAATCTGTTACAAAGGGTCTGCATTCTCTTTTATAAACGATATTTGTTTATAATTAGTGACACCTAACTTTAAGTAAGCACATGCAGCCTACTTCATCGCTAATCTGGCTGCCAGTATGACTTTGAGGTAAGGCAGTTCATGAAAAATATGTTATCTCAAAACTGATTATTTGTGTCCTGAAATCCATTGTCTACTATGTTTCTGCTCCTCAAATCCAGTGGTCTTAAGAGCTTTTTATGACTACTGCAGTAGTCTGACCAGTAGTTTATCCTACAGTGTACCAATCTTTCTTTGGATAATAAATGGGTAAATGAGTTGATTTACACACACTCTGAGTATATTGCTTTGATTCTCTTGATGCTGCTAGCTGATTGTTAAAGGTTCCACTTAATGGAAGAAGCAATACTTCTATACAAGTAACAGTAACTTAAAACAATAAACCTGCCTGCCCTCTTGTTTCCTGTGGAGAGTGTTGTCTCCATGGTGTGCTCTGCAGCATTTGCAGTTGTATTTGGTTTCTGGTGGACAACTGTAGAACATGGAGGGGGAGAGGAATGCCAGGCTTTTCACATGCAGCTCACTGTACTGTGGTGTGAGTTCTGTTGGTGTTCTTAACCATGAATCGTAAGAAATAGATAAATTGAAAAGTCATGCCTGTGTCTTTCATCCCTGCTTGTCCTTTAAACTGAGAAGGCTGCTTTTTTCCAGATGTGTCAGGGCTTTGACATCCAATGTGTGTTAGCTGCTGGCTGAGCACTGTTCTCTGTCTTTGCAGGTGGTGCAGTTCAATCGCTTGCCTTTGGTAGTGAGTTTCATTGCCAGCAGCAATGCCAATACTGGTATGTCTTCATGTGTATTTTAACTTCTGTTTAACTCCTAACTGTATTTTAAGTTCTAAGTATTTAAATAATTGAAAGTGAATTATCAGCATTCACTTCAAGCTGTATTAAATTTGCTCCCACTGTGAATTTTGTCGATATATTGTGAAGGTGGGAAGGGAGAGCTGTGAGTGAGAAGTCACAGATATTAGATGACTTGCTTTAGTTACTCTTTCAGACGCATTATTTTTCCTGTGATTGACCTTACCCTTGCTGCCTGGGAGTGTTTCCTGTGCTGGCAATTACTGTGCTGTTCGAACCAGCTGTTCAGGCTCTTTCCATCAGTTCCAAGTTAACATTTTGCAGTAACATGTGCAGCTTTGTCTTCTCAGTTCTGTGGAGTGGGGAAATCCTTCACTCAGGCACCTGGCCTTGCTCAGGGTGGTGTTGGCTCGTGAATATGAGCAGAAGGCACTGCATTTTGGCACAGCTGCTTGGGCCCCAGTAGCTGTGGGAAGCAGCAAGGCAATAGTGGGAGAGAGCAGCACTGCACAGGGTGTACCCCTGTTAGTGCCAGACCCCTGCCTGGAGGTGCTGCCCACTATTCCCATGGGGAGTGAGCGGCTCAAGTGAAACATTTCATATTTTGGAAGACTGTCTGTGACTTGGGAGGGAGCGGCAAGCTTTAGACAGAGGCTTCTCAGATGTTTTTTAATGGAATATTCTCTCTCTTTTGTCTTTCCAGGGCTGATTGTAAGTTTAGAGAAGGAGCTCACACCCCTGTTTGAAGAACTGAGGCAGGTTGTTGAAGTTTCTTAGCCTGATGGTATAGCCAGAGTGCAGCATTCCTCTGCAGCCCAGTGGACAGAAGGATTCAATAATCGTCAGTCAAATAACACATCTCAGAAGAAGTATCACAGCTCCTTAGTATACTAAGTAAGAGTAAATTGTACATAGTACTGAATCTGAAATGATCTACTAGTGTGTTGTAGGTGGATGTTACTTTAGGCCATGCTTCTTGTATTGTGCAGTACTGGAGAGACCACCAAAATAGCTCCCATGGAGTTTAGCTAAGCCAGATCAGCGTGATGCTCAAACAAGCATCCCACAGATCCTTTGCTTTACAGGGAAGCAGGCACATGGCAGGGTGTATCCTCAGGCTGCCCACCACTATGTGTTGGAAAGCAGATCAGTTGTGTAGTGTGATCAAAGACATGGTTGAAAGCGTGTTGCGAGAGCAAGTTTATTAACACTGATGTGTTGGTACAATCAATAAGTATCCCAGCTTTCCTACATGGGTGATACTCTGGCAAGGGAGTGCTACTAATCTGGATGCTAGCTGCATCCTGCTTCCACTAAGAAAGCTGTTTCTATGGAAGCTGTTGCTTTAGGGGTTTTCTTGATGCCCAGCTAAAAGCACGCAAACCATGTCTCACTTTTTCATAGATTTTTTTGTGTAATATGGTTGTGAAGGTCTCATGTCTCAGTCTTTGTGTGGCTTCATCACTGGTGACACTCTCGGCTCATTTACATTTAGGTTAAGTAAATAAATATAAATAAAATACAGTATTTTTAAATGACAGAGCCTGGTTCACTCTTCTGTTCCACCGTAATATCCCACAGCTTTTCTGTAGTGGGAACAGGTCTCTTAGAAGTAAATGTACAAAACCCAGGAGTTTGGAGGCTGAAAACTAAGCAGTGTGTCTCTCACTTGGGCGGTAAGGATACTGAGTCCTGTGCCAAGGCAGAGATCATGATGCTGGTGATCAATCCTGTGCTCTTTGCCACCCCCTTGTTCCCTCGCATGTACTCCTTGTGGTAACTGCCAAGCACTGCAGGTCTAAAGGAGAGGTCTGCACAAGTCTCTGCCTCAGGCTGGGAAAGGGGATGCCACAGCCCCTTGTTTACACCTCATCAACCTTCAGCATCAGGCACAACAGGGGCAAACAGTGGAGCTGGAAATAAGCACTGGACATTCTTGAAGATTACAGTCAGTCTTTTTCTATTCTTCCACTGAGTTACAAGGGCACTTATATTGCTGGTCATTAAAGAAGCAGCTGGAAACTGAGCTCCTGAGTGTCTGTGTGTATTTTCAGCAAAGTGTCTTTGTGTTCCATCAAAGGCCTATTGCTGTTTGTCTGTCTGTGGTGGCTTCTGAGGCCAACCTAGCACCATTTCTTTTACTGGCTTCAGTTTGTGACACCGTACGCTGAACTTCGTTCTAATCTTCTGTAAAGTAGCCTGTCCGTGTGAAAAAGGAAAGGCTGCTTTTGTGGTTACACTTCCAGCTCAGTTTCCAAGCCATCTTCACACAACAGTGGTGCTGCTGGAGAATACTGTCTCAAACTGAGCAAAGGTTTTTTAGTTAAATGGGAGATGCCAGTTTGTTAAACCACTTCTTCAAGGGAAAAAGGAGGACAAAGCTTTAACAGGAATACAAATACCTGTGATAGTTTTATAATGACATTTTATTCAGAAAACAGTCTGTATAGAAATATTTACAAATATTTTGAATTTCTTTAAATAAAATGCTATTCCTATGTCCAAATCTAGATTTTCTTTCTTTCAGTATGTTTTTCTTTTCCTCTTCTGCAGTCTTTTCACAGTAGAGGCAGTTAGATAACACTGACCTGCTGGGTGAGCAGTGCTAAACACAGGCTGCAGTGTTTGCGTAGCTTGAGAAGTTTGTCTGTGCTGTTTCAGCATAAATTTGACTGTTATGCAGGGAGCTGGGGCTCCTCAGCTCTTTCCCTGCCCCTTCAGGAGATCCAGGATTGCTCAGAGGATCTTGCAATTGGGTCAGCCATGAAGTCAGGTCTTGAGCCTCTCCCATGTGTCAAACTTCACTTCCAAAATGTAACATTATTTTGAGTACAGCACTGAAGTCCTGAGCTTCCACCTTTTGTCTTTGTAGCAAGCCACAACACTGTTAAATGTGTATGAATCTTACAAATTTACATTTGTATTGTGCATCAGGTTATGTAGAAGATGTATTCTTCTAAACCTGTATTTTTAGTGTACATGGTACTCCTTGTTCAATACATAGCAAGCAATATTTCATTCTAAACAGAGTTCTGGACAAAACCTTATTTTGAGTTCTGTGAGGAAAAAAAACCAAATCTGGTTCAAGAGGGACTGTAAGGGGCCTGATCTGTAATGCTGCTAACAGTGCTGGTGCCTGCCACAAACAAGGCTTTCTGCAGAGACTTGTCACCCGGCCCTGGGGTCCTGTGGCAGCTGTCCCTTGACTGCCAGGAAACAGCTTCCTGTTGTGACCCTGGTTTGTAAACAAGTATGCCTACATGATGCTGCTCACCGTTGCCTACAGGTGCTTGAAAAAAGTATTCATTCATAGCCATCACTGTGGTACAAATCTAAACCATATAAAAATCTAACAAGATCTAACAAGAAGGAAGTGTTACTCATCCGTAACTTTGAAAAGGGCCTTGAAATACTCTCTGGATTGCAACATAGATAGTATTTACAAAAATGTGGTTACCTCTGTCATTTCTTCTGGTTTAAAGCCTAAACAGGTGATAAAAAAGATATTCAATGTTTTCAGAAATTACTTGTTTTAAATAACAGGCTCAAGGTTATAGAATGCTGTTTAGTTGTGAAGGAGCTTGCAATAAATTACCAAGAGTGCTCTGAATAATCACAAAAGTTTTCAAGTGACTACTTCTGTGATTAGTTAACAGGTGTTTGAATTAAGTGCATTACAGGCATACACCACATCAAACCAACACTCTTGGCTTTGCAACCATCCCCACATGTGACTCCGCAGCCCCAGAGCACTTAGCTGTAGGGATCCTTTGTGTGCAGAGCTGGGTGAAGCACCTGTGTGCGGGCACACACGCAGACACGTGCCCACTGTAAGATGTGTGAAACTACTTTAGCAAAGTGCTGCCTTCCCCTTGGCAGAGAGGCAATTCCTGCCAACAGAGCAGAAGTACTGGTGGCACAGCTAGGAACTGAGAGTGGTGTTGCGCTCCTCCAGCTGCTTCCGTATTTGTGACTAGAACAGAAAGACAATCCATTACTGTTGGTCTGCACACATGCAGATGTGGGTAAGTATGACCAACCCAATTACTGGTATGTTTTAGGAAGTAGTGCTTTCAAGCCTTTACATTGTCTTCTCACTGCCTCCTTCATGATTCAGCATGTGCGGTCTGTGCTGATGATCCATGTTGTTTACCAACCGCATAATGACATCCCTAAAGATGGAAGTAATTTTTACTCCCTAGTGAGTATGCATGTTAAAAGTGCATCCACAAAATGCTAACGTGGATTCGCAGGCATATACATAATAGCTCTGTACTTTGTACTTTGCCCTGTACTCAGCACTGTACTCAAGGCCACACCTCGAGTACTGTGTCCAGTTCTGGGCTCCTCAGTTCAGGGAAAACATTGAGGTGCTGGAGTAAGTCCAGAGAAGGGTAACAAAGCTGGTGAAGGGACTGGAGCATAAGTCCTATGAGGACTGGCTGAAGCAGCTGGGGTTGTTTAGCCTGGAGAAGAGAAGGCTCAGGGGTGACCTTCTCATCCTCTACAACTGCCTGAAAGGAGGTTGTAACCAGGCAGGGGTTGGTGTACCAAAGGTGCTGCTGCCCGAGCTGTACTGCAGTGTAACTGCACATCGCCTTACCAGTTTCCATCGCAGTATTTTAATCCACTCATCAGCTTCTATTCCAGTTTTTGCACACAGGTAGTATGTCCTTAGCGGGAACACTAAACTGTAAGTGAACAAAACTTTCTTAGATTGCTACAACAACTGGCAGTTTCTAAAACTGAGCCCAGCCAGCATGTACCAACAGTTGGTTAGAGAGAGTCAGGCAGGGAGGCTGTGCTCCTATTCAGTCACCAGGAGAGATGTTAACCAAGAACAGCTGACAGTCACTTACATCTCCGGGAGATGCTGTCCCAGGTCCGTAAGGATGAAAAACCTACATTCGGGCACAGAAGTGGTTTTCATGTGACCTGTAGCAACATCTGAACCCAAGATCCATGGGTCTAGGAAGTGGTTACACAGGCTTGCAGAATTAGAAAAAGAAATTCCCACTACACCTAGGCCCACCTTTTGCCAGCAGTAATTTGGCAAAGCCATGCAGGAATTACAAAGGTTGGCTGGCAGAAACAGACTTGTGAGTTAGAGCATGAGCAGGGTCTCAACCAACAAGGGTCCTTTCAGAAGAACCGAATATTTACATTTTAAACTTCACTTTCTATTTTGACCTTCCCAGCAAAATGAAGAAAGTACTGCACCTTACCAGAAACAATTGACTCTTTCCTGGGAGTAGTCAAATTGCACAGCTGAGCATTCAGTTAAATCAAGTGCCCGAATTGGTTCCGTGGCCTTGAAAAAAAATGTTTTTAAAATGGGAACACATGAAAACAGAAGAAAAGGCTGTCTCAGTTCATCTTCAGTGTATCTAGACCTTTACAGGCATCTAGACTTCTTACTAGATTTTTTCAGGCATGGATGCAATAGTGGTTAACACCATAAATCTAAACTAGCATATGTAACATCGGTGTTATGATATGAATTGAACTAAATATAAAAAACCCAGGACAGTTCAGATCTGGACAAACAATAGAGGAGATCTCTACTTCAGGAATGTTTGAGCTTAGATGCAGACTGCTGAAGATTTGACTGATGCCTTATAACTTAACAAACACAGCATCAAATCTGGTTTAACTTCCAGCCAAGGTTCACAGAGATGAAGGGATGGGTATAGGTCTTATCAGACCTACCCAGCTGTTGGAGATTTAATTAATTCTTAGGTGTCTTAAAAGGCTGTAGCTGGGTAAGAAGAAATGCAAAAGGAAAGCTAAATAGTGCTTGCAACAGAAATTACATTTTCCAGCTGTAAAACTCACTTTCTCTTGCTGAAGTCATCAGCAAAACTCTGCCTTTACTTGAAAGGTTTGTGATATGGATGTGAGAAGCCAGAGATACAAGGAGGCTGCAGCTGCCTGTGTAGAGGTTTAAAGAGTAGAACTGGTGTTTGCTACTTACTGTCTGGTCTTTGAAATACTTAAGTTCATTCCTATGCAGTGTAAACCACCTTGTCTTCCAGTTCTGAAAGATCAAGAACAAATAGTAATTGTCTTGGGAGAATTTAGTCTAATGCATCTTAGAAAAGAAAAACCTTTTAAAGCTGTTGACTTTCTCTGGTTTATAGTCATACTCTGCTGTTTCTCAAAACAGACATTGTTCCTCTCTGCAGTGAAATGCAGATGAAGCTATTTCAGCTCCACGTTATCTGTAGCTTCTCTGGGTGATCACAGAGTGAAGGCAAGGAGTATAAGTTTTCCTTACCTTGACTATTCTGCCTTGTTTTACCAAATATCCTTCTTTTGTACCAAGCTGTGAAGTAACAAGGAAAGGAATCAGTTAGAGACTGAGCTCTGCTTCTATTTCCCACATCTCCCTCTTTGCCTACATCTGAAAGATGGATGAGCAGCCTGTTCTCCAGAAAACTCTCCATGGCCACTTGCCCTGTCCTTACTTCAACGATCCTCTCAGACAGCTGGATCCAGGGTAAACATGGACTTGTGCTGGCTCTGAAGGCAACTTCCTAGACCGTGCCTCCCTCAGTGACCTTCTGGCCTGCATCTTCTGAACCAAATGCAGCAAAACAGCTGCAGTTACAGTTTATTTAGTAAAGTTAGATTGTTGCCTCTGTACATGCTGTAATCCAAAGCACGTGGAGTTTAACTGACAGTGAAATTATTGCTCCACAAAAATTGCTCCTCAAATGAGAATGGGTTTTACAGTGCTGTTTTACTGAAGCATTCTCTTCTCTCAGTCACATGCTTGAGAGGACAACCTGTTACAATCAATGTGCTTTTGGAAAAAACTTTTTTTAAACTGTTTCTCTGGTATCATGAGTGACACTTATGGCTTCTTATGGCCTTACAGCCATACCAAAACTCTGTGTAGGGGCCTGGCTGTGAGACTGCAGACCTCTGAAAATCAAATTCTTGTCAAGTTACCACTTATTCTCGAAACAATATTGCCCTTTTACTGGTGATACATGGAAGTCAAGCTTCTTTGGAGGTTAAAGTGTAACTCTGACATGAAGGGTTGGTTGTGAGATATATCAGAAATGGTACTTTTGTCAGCTTCATTTACCCATATTAATATAACCGTCCCTCTTTTTCCTCAAAAAAAAATATAGTATCGAATTAAAATACCTTTGTTCTGAGCAAACTGTTCTGGAGAAACCACCTATCTCACTAAGATATGAGTTACAGGGTATTTAGAGCCCCTAATTACTGTCCAAGTGAGTCTCAGATGTCAGAACAGGAGGCCCCGAATGGATATGACGATTTTTTTGTGTGTGTTTGTTTTTTTAATTCATGATAATGTTAGTGCTAAGATGGCATTTTAAAGGAAGATAACGGGAGAATGACAACCTTTCATATATTCTTTGTTTGGTCAGACTCACCTAAGTCAACTGCAGTTTTCCCAGTGACAGCATTGATGGTCTCAGGGACAATAATCATAAAAGGCTTTATTTGTGATGGGACCACTCTTAGAAAATCTGTTTCTTTTGCCTTGGAAGGCAAAGACTTCCTATATTTACAAGCCCATAAAAGGATGAATTACTGGTCTTACTCCATAGCTCACTCCAGCAATCACACTACAGTCAGGCCAGAAGCCTCTTCCCAGCAGAACACAACTTACTGCGGGAGCATTTGGAACAAGATCGCTTTCCGTCCTTCCCGTCTGCATTGCAGTGTGAACTCGGACAGACTCATAAATGGAAGGTTCTTCCACTTGCCGTGGGTAGGGATGCTTCAGTACAATTAAGGTTCCTGGAGGGAGAAAGAGTAGGGGTAAGTCATCTGGCAGGACCATTTAAGAAAAAAACTGTCAGCAACCACATGTTTGTGGAATGGTTACCTTTTGGTTACCTTTTGCTAAAATTGTAAAGGCAAATGTGAAAACTGTAAACATATATGGCACCTTTAATAAAACCCTTAAACTTACTAATGCATGCAGGGAATCACTTGACACATTGAATTCCCTTCCTGCACAGGAGACTGGCTGGGTGGGTAGGCAGGATGCTAAACATGATAGGAGGCCATAACGGTCATTGGCCTTGCCAACAACCCACCACATGCTGCTT
>VYZS01098558.1:18405-38446 GCA_013400695.1 Neodrepanis coruscans
CCCACAAAAGTGTATAAAAGCAGAGAAAGTATTTTTCCTTCCCGTTTCCATTTCTAGCTTGTCTTCTGAACATGAGGATAATAACTTCTTGCCATGTTCAGAACATTTCATTTGATTTTTGACAGTAATAACCATGTTTTATTTGGCTGTCAGGGGCCCTGTAAGATGGACAAATAATGTGTTCATTTTCTGTCCAGTGGGAAGAAAATACATCGACTGTCTAAAATAATATGAAAAGAATGAGACCCAGTTAAGTTGATTTTAGGGAAAATAAAAGCAATATATATGTTTTCAGTGGTACATTGCAAGTTGTTGGTTAGATGGACACTGGTAGTTCTTCGGAGATTCTCTAGAACAAACCAAAACAAACACAGCTGTGTCTCTTTATGAACACAAACTCCCACTTGTTCTGGAGATGCCATCATTTGAGATGCTTCCCCATTCCTTGTACTTTGAGAGGTTTGGACCTTTTTCCATCCACATTATAAGGGATTTAAACTAAGGAGAAGTCTGCAGTGAAGTATGGCCTTTAACACGGAAATATGCTCTCTGACACATCTGGTGTAGAAAAACTGAGTTGAGCAGTTATGTTTCCCAGGATGTGGCTACATCTCCATCATGGGAATGGCATTGTAGCAATAAGGCACATGTGTCCTTCTCAACTCACACGTGTCACAACTCACTTATTGTGGTTGTGGCATGTGGGGAATGCAGTCTGTGTTTGCTTACTCTGATTTGAATTTTACTTGCTTGTTGTCCAGTTGCAGAAAGACATAATAGATTCCTGAGTTCTTGCCTGGTGGAAAAGGTATGAGAATAGGAATTGCTGCCCATTTATATTGCTTTGCTGCTTTGTCACACCCACCTCCTTGAATCCATTCTCCACGTTGGTCACCTGATTAATCTGATACTGTAGACTGTAAGTCTTTAACATAAAATTGCCCATATATGGGGTTTTAAAGTGCTTGAAAAGATTCATATTTCACAAGAACACAGTAGATGGATCATTAATAATGGACAGACAGATCTGGAATCTTAAACCTGAAGAGACACTGGCTTTCGCAGTCTCTTGTATCTCTCAAAGCTGCTGTGGTAGCAGCTCTGCCCTAGTTAAGATAAGAAATTCTTTCTTGGTTGATTGTCAGAGCATAACAGGAATACTGCGTAGGGTTATTCACTGAGGAAGGCAGAGTTATACTTGGTTGCATTACTAGGTTGTGTCTACAATGACCTGCAAAGAAAAATTGGGCTGTATTCCTTCTAAATGCCTGTGAGGGGCAGTTTCAGCCAAGAGTTGCATGGGCCTCAGTGGCTAAAAATCAAATCATCACTTTATTCTCTGCTGAGGGACAATTTCTGGGAAACTGGGACAGGCAGCCCCTTATTTTCAGCTTTTGTCTAGACTGCATGTCATTCCTGAGGGTTAGTAGTGCTGTGGGTCACACCAGGACCCGCAGGCAGTCAGTGATTATGGTTACATATGTCATGTAGATGGTTTTGGTGATTATTAGTACCTTTAACAGGAATTTTTCCTAACTTGCTTTCAGTGTTCCAATTAAAATAATGCTGTAGCTGTCCACAAAGTCTTTTGTGTGACACTAATAAACACTTGACTGATTGCCTGTCTTGACTAATTCAGCTGGACACTTGTCAAAATAATCTCAGATCTTTTCATGTGTACAAGAGTGAAGATGTCGGAGCATCCAAATTTTTGTCTCTGATTCATTTTTCAGTTGAGCACAAGAGTCAGCTCTTGTTAGTTTATGGAGTCAAAGATGTGAAAATGACCTATCATGTCATTTTGATACAGTTTGAATTACTGCTTCTAAATAAAGATTGAATCATAGAATGCTTAATGTTATGAGCACTTCATAACCTTTTGTTTCTTGCTTTCAGATTAGGCGTTCAATGTTAGCCTTGGTCTGAAAAGAAACTGGTGGACACTGTATTAGCAGCCGTGGCAGTCTCAAAAATTATATTTTTGTCGCCTTTTAGTCAACTGATGCTTGATTTAAGCCATGTGGTTAATATGATGCACAGCATGTAGTGCTGCTATAGTTGTTCCTATTTGAACGTATGTTCTGTAGATTTATGTTACTTGTATATTATAAAGTATATTTGATGGCAGTTCTCATATTTGTTAACTTCTAATACTTTAATAATTGGAAATACAGCTCTTAAGTGGAATTATACAATGTTGTGGGTCTTTTAAATCTGCTCCTCTCCATTTCTGAAATACTTCTACAGCTGAGTAACATGGATATTTGTTGCCTAATTTTAGGGATCAGATTTGTGCTAAACTGGTATCCTCAGGTCTGTGCAGCTACTGCAAGACAGCTACACCCTCCAGAGATCCGTAGAGCATANAAACACTAGTACTTTAGGTTTATCTGTCAATGACAAAATGGGTTCCTGCAGGAATGACTGGTGTGTCTCAGTGGAGCAGTATAGCTGGAATATAGTCACAACTCATATCTTTAAAATATCTTTTAATTTGTAACCACTAGTATTGGTGCCTGTTGCAGATAAATTGCTTAATACAGAATGTAAAATTTTATGTATAGTCTCAATTGTCTTACTCGATGAATTAGACAAAGATGTATGAGCAGGATCTTACAAAAGAACTCCTTTGACAAGAGTAGTCTTAGCTCATACATTGTGTGGGTACCCCTCCTCTTTTTCTCCTCCTGTGGTGTGCATGTTTACTGTCTCTCCTACGACTGGTTCTGAAATGAGCATGTTCTTCTGGAATCAGCAGACAAACTGCTGCACAGTGGAATCCTATGAGTCTCTTGCCCTTTCCTGGGCAGTCAGGAGCTCCCGTCTGACTAAGAAGCCCAAGCCAGCAGCTGTGGCCAATTTGTGTGTGTATTCTCTCAGACCAAAAATTACCTAGTAGGTTCTGTGCTGCCCACTGACTCCATGTTTCGTAGCCCTTCTCCAGGAGATTTGCCTCATGCTCAGCTTCAGTTATGGTGGAGGGAGTTGCAGTTCTGGATTTTCAATCAACCAATTTCCAATTTGGGTAGCAGAAGAGACAGGTGATAAAGACAATGAATCTGCAATTTTTTATCTCAAAGTTCGTCATTTTTCTTAAATTATTTTCTTATCAAAGGGGAGAGAAAATGAGAGATGATCCAAGTTTTCCAAAGAGTCATTTAGGGATTAGAGGAAAGAGGAAGCAGAAACATCCCTTTAGGTTTCACTACCAAGTGCCTTTTGCCAACTCTGAAACTTGTGCCATTTCTTTATCTTACTGTGCTCTGCAGGGAAATCTTGCAGGAGGAATTTAGGAAACTGTAGTCGCTATCAGCTCAATTTGAGCTGTTTCTGCCTGACAGACTTGCATGTAAGATATACTGGACTTTTTATGAACCAATTAAAAAATGACAACCCTTTCCTAGTTTGAAGTTATTGAGTAAAAAATTTTGGTTGAATATGTGTTTCTGATGAGAATTAATTACAGCTTCAATGCCTTAGCTGAGTATTTGTTTTTTTTTCACTCTGAACTTTTTGAATTAAAAAGTATACAGGAATTTAATACTGAATGTTTTACTTCTGTGTTTATTTGAAGACCTTTTTTTTAAAAAAAATTCAGTGGTCTGGGTAAACTATTTTTTTAATGGATTCTAATTGTTTTTAGGTACTGGTTTTTTTATTGGTTTTGTGGGACTGTTTGTTTCTGGTTTAAATTTATTCATTTTTTAATTACTCTGTGATGCTAGATTTCTCAGATCAAAGTGACTATGGTGAAAGGCAAGCACGCTTTTCAATATCTGTAATTATTTTTTCTCACTCAATATAGTTTTATTTTACAGGATTTAGAAAGTGTTCTAAAATAGTGTTGGAATTGTATCTGAACATAAAAGCTCAAATTCAGGGCTTTCTCATAGGAAATGTTTGCTGGAAGGGAAATGTGGAAAAGTACTTTGGATCAGCAAAGTGTAAATTAGATTCCAATGTACTTCCAATGCAATATTTAGGGTATCCTATATTGAACTGTTTATTGCTTTTGCTCACAAATCTCAAACATTTTTGCTTTGTTTGGGAGGGTTTGGTGAGTGATCTGAGCTACGGGGGTGCAACCTCCTCCTTATACAAACTTTACAAAGCCTTCTGGACTGGGCATGTGCCATCGTCCCCAGGAGCTGTTTTGGGAAGTATGGTGCTTGTCTTGCATCGGCTGCACCTTGACTGTGGTGTCCAGTTTTGGGCCCCTCAATTTAGCAAGAGTATTGAGGCGCTCGAGTGTGTCCGAAGAAGGGCAATTAGGATGATGGAGGGACTGGAGCACAGATCCTGTTAGGAGCAGCTGAGGAAGCTGGGGTTGTTTAGCCTGGAGAGGAGGAGAATCAGGGGAGACCTTATCGTTCCCTAAAACTACCTGAAAGGAGGTTGTAGCCAGATGGGAGTCATTCTCTTCTCCCAGGCAACCAGCAGTAGGACAAGAGCTCACAGTCTTAAATTGCATCAGGGTAGGTTTAGGTTAAGCAAAAGGAGAAAGTTTTTCACAGAGGGAGTGATTGGGCATTGGAATGGGCTGCCTAGGAGGGTGGTGGAGTCATTGTCCTTGGAGGTATTAAGGAAGAGCTTGGATGTGGCACTTAGTGCCATGGTCTAGCAGACAAGGTGGTGTTAGGCCAAGGGTTGGGCTTGATCTCAGAAGTCTTTTCCAACCCAGCTGACTCTGTGATTCTGAGGTGCATTGTGCCAGGACATTCACTGCATTTTTGCTTGAAAGAGCAAAGCAGAACACTTGTCCTCTTGAACACCTGGTGCTTTGGCTCTGCACTGATTCATTCCAGGCCAATAGTGTCTTCTCCAAGTTATAAGTGGGTTCGTCTGCTGGTCCCTTACTGGAATGATCAAGAGAGAACCTTTATTCAGCCTTGAGTTTTAAGAATAGGAGTGGGGTGGAACCAGCATACAGATAACTCCAAGTGATGCTAAAGTTTAATTGTGGAAGAGTTTATTGGAAAACAAAAATGATAGTGCTCTGTTGTTTTCTCAGAGGATACTTCACATACCAAAACCTTGATTGGATCCTTCTGGGCGTTTTCAATATACAGTTTGCTAAATTAGAACTGAAGGAATATAGCTGGTAACAGATCCAAAATAAACTCATAAATTAACTTTTTTCATGCAAAACAACAGATGAAGAATGAACAGAAATATATATAAAGATTGCAGCTTCCTGGCACTGATGGGGGTGGTGGTGAGAGAAGAGTAGCCACAGAAGGAGAGTTGAATGGGGGCAGAATTAAGTGGCCTAAGAAGAGACTGTCATGCCCATTCCTCAGCAAAAGTTACTCCCTGAATTTCAGCTATAAATGAATGACTGCTGAATCCTGCCTTTGGGGAGGTGTCCTGCTTTGTTTGTGCTGACTCTGAGGTGCATCACAGTTATCTGCACTCTGCTGGCTGTACGTGTGAACATTAATCACGCAATTTAATTCCAGCACTGCATCCACTGTACATTCCCTCTGAGCAGGTCTGGAACCTTCCACTCCTGCACTTCACGATATGAGTCTTCCCTTTGCCTTGCCGTTGCTGCCTTTGCTGCTGCTCCCACTCTGGAGCCCCTTGTTACCTTTTAATGCTGCCAATATACATGGTTCCAGAGAAGAAAGTTCTTTACCTGTCCATTGACTGGTACCTCATGGAGCCATGATGTGGCTGTGTATAATACAAATGTTTACATTCTTCTTCCCTTATGTAAATGCACATGTGCTTATTTTCCACTCACCTCTGAGCAGTGTTGAGAGTGCAGGCATCTGAGATCATAAAATATCTGTATTGAAAAATGCTAAGCTACCATTGCCAAATTAGAAATGACATGTGTTTTAAATCTTTTTTAATCATGTTCCAGTGCAGTGTAACTTTCCTTCCCCTCTAGTTTGTTCTTTGGTTTTTTCCCCTTCTCTTTTTATTCTACTTCTTTATGATGTCTAAGTGGGAAATGGTGGTGGAGATAGTCCAGGTGGCATTTGCTTTCTGGCAAAGTTATTTACCTAGTCTTGGTGCCAAAAACATCCTCAAAACCACTCAGTGCCATCCTCCCCAACCTTCCCACCTCAGAAATATCTGTACCAGAACATCCAAATTAGTGTGCTTACTGGGAATAAGAAGTGAGTCCATCTTTGGAGTCCAGTGAAGTAGTGCTCTGGTTGATTATAAGTTTTTTTCTCAAGTAGCTTATATAGCTTTCATGTGCTTAATATTAGAGATAAGTTTTTGGAAAAAAAAGGCATTTTTAGCTTTTTTTCCTCTTTTCTGCATGTGTTTTTTTTTTTCTTATTGAAATTAGTTTTGAAAGACGGCTGTGGTTGACAGTATTTGTGGATGGACTGAGCTGGGGGGATGTGCAGCCCCTCTGCTCTCTGCCTTTTGGCTTCTGTTTGCTCACTGACAGTCTGAAGGAGCATTTGCTCTGGCATGTAGTGGGAACTGCATTTTTTCCTGTGTAATTTCTAAGGGAATTTAAAATTCCAATTTGGACTGAGATTTTGCACATTGGTTGAGACAAATGCCTCTCTGCATGTCCTGGTGCCCGCACAGTAGTGAGACAGATTTACATTTGTTTGCGTTTTTAGGCAGTTGTAGAAGTCCACTTCTGAGGACTAATCTCCTTTTCTTCTGCATTAGTTATTTTGGAATTAAGTGTAACATGGAACTGTTAGATATTTGAAACTTGAGGATTTATCACTTGGAGTTTCAAGGGACTTAGCACAGCTCATATACCCTTGGTAAACTAACATAATTTGAAATTTTAATTTAGATCAGCTTAAGGACAAAATGCTTTATCAGTGATCTGTAAATTGTATTATCTACAACTCAAAACACTAAAAAAGTTCCTTTTTAGCCATTTGCCACTGCTCATAAGGAATTTCATAATGTGCCAAAGAGTACATCATCTAACCCTCTGTTAACATTGTACAGTATCAGACCAGTGCCCCAAAGTTAGGTTTAATGAAAGTGGATTTCAATACCCAGTGGTGGTTTCTCAGGAAGATGTTGCAGCCATTTTGTGTGTCTGAAACTTAGGTCACTTTTAAGGGCCCCTTGCCTGATCTTTACACCAGTCAGGTCAACAGTGGTTGGCATTGTAGAAAATAAGGACATGTAAGGAAATGACAGTTCATGCTCTCAAATTAAAACTATTTTGAGATGGTATATACAAACGTGCACACACAGAGCAGGGTATCTAAGCTAGTTAGCTAATTAGTTTTTCTAAGATGTACATTCTTTTACTAGTGCATGCAGAGCCCCAGTATATACAGATGAATCTCAGATTATTAATGCTCTCAGTGATTACTGGAAGAGGAAGAAAATGGAGAAAAATGGCATGTTTTTTGCTCTCTACCCTCCTCACTGACCGGGCTGTCTGTAACACTGGAGTGAAACTGGGGGAGCCACCAGCAGCAGATCAGCTGCACCACACTCCTGCCTGCACTGCCCTAGGGGAGGAAGAGGCTGGACCTTGAGCTGCACATGAGGACACTGGTGGGGCTGGAGCTTCACGAAGAGGAGGCTTCCCTTCTTTTCCCCCCACTTCTGGCAGCCGACTGGTAATTTTCTTGCTCATCTGCTCCATCAGGCGTGTGCATGGCCTGTGCATTGCCTCTCTCACACTCTGTCACTGTATGCTTTGCATTTTTGTGTTATATCCCATTTTGCTCAGTGTTCTCCCCAAGACATTTGAGGTTCCCATCTCAGGAATTCCTGCCAAGTTCTGATCTCGGCATCTGCTCCTGACATTATCCAGATGCTCTAATTTTGGGGCCTTTAAAAACATGACTTTTCTCATCCTGTGTTTCTCTGAAACCCAAGTAACCTGAAGCACAGATACGACTGTGAAAGTGTTAATCTAATTGTTAAACAGTATTATAGTCATTCTGCAGAGGACACTTTTGACCACAAGAGTTTTTGCAATTGCTGGTATGTGCTGAATGTAAATTAATTCATTCTGCCTGGGATAAGGTTACTTTTGTGTAGCTGTGGCTAGATGGAGCTGTCAGAATGTGTAAGGTGGTTTGATTTATGTGCAAAGGCTACATGTGTTAGACTTTCCTGGTATGTGCTGTTCATTTTAGCTACCTATGGGGTTCAATGTTGATACTCTTATTGTTTTAGCATGGATGATATAATGTTTGGTAATTATTTTGAAAAGTAGAGAAATCTTTTGGGATAAAACAATTAGGTGCAGAGACTGAAATAAAGTTTGCTTTCAGTGAGGGGCAATGTTGTCTTAAAGCAAGGACATTTGCAGAAGTAATGAATGCATAAATATTTCTGATTGAATGTGTATTCTTTGTTTTAGTGTGGGCAGAGTTCTTTAATGAGTGAATGCTCCTCAGTGAGACAGGCAATTTAAAAGTGGTCTTGCACATGAGAAAAGGTGACCCCTAAAGAAAAACATAAAAACTATTCTCTTTAGAATCTATGCTGTCTCTCATTTTCAGTCTTTGCCTTTTAATATTAATTGCTAGGATGTTTTAATTAAAAGCAGATCTGGGAGGTATTATCTGCTTCTTCTGTTTAGTCCTTTTAAATGTTAATCACTTCTGACAGCATAATTTACCCAGCTACCTGTCTTAGCCTTATGCAATGTATCTGCTTTGTGTGGCACCAAAATACAAACTGCATTCCAAAAAGGTTTTCCAAAAATTCATACAATCGCAAAGACGAAATCTCACAGAAGAAATACAAAGAAAGAAGGATTCAATGAAGATTTAATGCGACAGTCAGAAAAGCTCTTTCAAAATGGCTGAAGCTTCCCCAGAAATTATTCTTTTGCAAGAGTTAACCAGACTGAATTCACTTCTATTTCTGCTGAAAGACATTTAGAGAGGAGTAGAAGGTAGGGGGCAAGATTGGAGGTAACCTTGGAGCCTGTGAAAAGTTTCCATCGAGCAGGATTATGAGGTGCATGTAGAAAAAACAATTAAAAAGAGAAAAAAGGAAAAAAGATCCTAATATTGCCCTTACAAATTGCAATCCTTAACTTACAACAGTAAAATTCAAAGGAAGCTAAAAATTAATAAGAAGAATTCATTTACCCCTAAGTTTAAAATAAATAATCTTTTCCTACACAAGTCAAACAGCTTGTTTTCTGTTATGTTTCTGAATGGAGATTTTGGTAATCATATTCCACACACACTTTAACCTTTTGCAAAATTTAATGAAAAACAGAGTTACTACTGAATATACTGTTTTGCCAGCTCAACAAAAGATGTTAAGTTGTGCATATTTTTGCATAATAAAGATGAGTGTTGACAGTGTAATGATCCATTTGGCACAGATAAAATCACGAATGATTTTAATAACCTTACAACAATATTTGAATTTACTATGAAATATAATATAGTCACTTCAACCAGGGACAGGGCTGTACCCTGCTATGGAGTGTCAGCTACTTTCGACCGTAGTTTTTCTAGTAGAGAAGAGGAGAAATTGGCTAGGTCAGCCTAGAGGAGATGGGGAAGAATTAGGAGGTCTACAGGATGGAACAGATCTGTTTTGAGGTTTTCAGTGCGGTCCTTGTCCGCAAGTCAAAACTGATGGGTTTTGGCAATCTTTGTGTCTCCTTTCCATGGTTGGGTGACATTTTTATTATGTGTTGAAAAATGCATTTATGGATATGGAGTGAGCTAAGGTAAAATGTAAGGACGATGGTGTGTTCCCAAGTTTGGTAGCTTAAGATGATTGTGGGTACAACTGTAGTTTCTCCTTTGATTATATGTTTTTTTAATTTTTTTTTTTTGATTCATCCAGGTGATGTAGTTGCATTGGTCCCATTTTCCACAGTTATTTAGGGCATTATTTTCCAAAATTACTTCAGAAAATAGTTCTAGAATCTTTGAGTATTTTACATGAAATGATTTAGGAATATAATTCTGCCTAAAGTCCCTATTTATGTCCATGTTTCTTTAGAGATAATGCTCTCATCCGTATGTAAAGAGAGAGCACTGTAAGGTGGTAGAGGCTTCTGCAACAAGTAGTAAAGAATCACAGACTGATGCAAACTATTGTTACAGTAATATCAGACATCTGCTTTGCTAGTCATTCTTGCATGTCACAGAAACAAATGCACATGACTTCCAGTTAATATGTTTTTAAGATGGATATGATGATATTAACCTACTAGTTTGTTCCTGTGTCCTCCTTCCTTACTTAGGGATTAGATTTGAAAAGTCACCAGGCAGCTTTCGAAAGCAAAGTTTCAAAAATATCTTGACATCGGATTTCTAGTGAGAAAATACATGAGGTGCCTTTCTGCAACCTTATCTGTCAAATTATTGTTGAAAAGGTGGCTTCAGATTGTTTTGAAAATAGTTTTGGCAATGGGAGCCCAGTATTTTAGTGAACGTCCCTGGGGCCCTGTTACTCTGTCATTAAACTGGTTATTCTGTGGGAAATAAACAGAGGAGCTACATCCTCCTAGTAGGGTACAGTGTGAGGTAGGTGGATATCCATCTGGATATGGATGCACCAGGCTTTTTTAAATTCATATGGAGGTCACTCTAATCCTCTTGGTTGTAGAAAACCTAAAGGTGTTCAGACAGATCTTCTCATTTTCTAGACTATCAAATTGTTGTCTAATGGGTGTGTTTTGCTTAAGACCAGAGCTCAGTATCAGGCATAGGTTCACATAATAATTCTGGTGAGTCAAGTCCCTGGTCTGGGGACTGCCACAGGATGGGACAACATCCATGGATCTTCCTTGTACGTATCATTTGTCATCAGTCTCATGCTGTTGAACTGCTACTGTTTATTCTTAATTTTGTAAGATTAGTCCTAGGGTAATTTAAATTGCAGTGTTTTCACTATTGTTACATGTTAAAATAATACAAAATGTTAGTCATGGGGGAACAAACAGTCATATGCAAAATGAAGATTATTTTTATTGTCTTAAATGACAGAGGTAAATAGATTCTCTCTCTCTTTTTTTTTTTTTAAATCTAGATAATGAAGTTAGTTAAAAAAAGCACCCTATCTCATTGTTTTTAAGAGCTCTGAAAAGTTTATGGGAGGAGGGAGGACAAGTGTTATATAAAAGGCAAAAGGCACACAGAGTTTTACCTTTTGAACAGACCTTGACGTTGATTTAAAATAAGCCTAATTTAATAGGTATTGTATTGCACACTGAAGATAATTTAGGCTAGTGTCAAGGACAAGTGTTATCTATTCCTTTGTTGTAGTGAGGTATTGAAATAATGAGTGGAACAGAAGGGAATCAGAAAATGTTTGAAGTTTTTCATCTGTGTCTCTAGATGGGTATTTTTAATCACATTCTCCTGGCTTTTGCATGCAAATTACACTGAACAGCACACACTATGTAAAATGAAGAGCTGTATTTTAGAAAATCTATTTTCTTGAAGTTTAATAGGCTTGCAAATATTGGCCTGTGCTTTAACTAACCGGTTACCTTCTTGTACCTCGGCTGAAATTAAAATCTTAGAATTTAAATGCTGCTGTTTTGATCCTGTAGCAAAGGATTGGAAAGCCTGGGTTTTTTTGAGGTTTCTGAAACCATTTCTTTCTTGGTACTCAAGGGCTGCAGCTCTCAATGACAGATGAGACAACTGTTAAGATTTAATACATTTTTATTTCAGCAATATATCTTACTGTGTGACACCAACCCCTCTAATAACCCAGTGTCTGGATTACTTACTGTGTAGCGTCACTGCTTAACTGCTGACCTCTGTGGCAGAAATAAAATACTGAACTCCTGTATGGTCTGTGCTTTTGACTTGGAAATCTGCAGACCTGTAGAGTCATCCCATACCTGCAGGCTCAGCAACATGAAAAACAGTTAGGCTTTCTTTTGAGCCTTGTCCTGTTAGAAAAGGAGGCAGACTTTTATAGTGCACTCTAAAAGTGTGAAATTGCTTCCAAAGTAATATTAACATCATTGTCCTCAGTGTGGTTCTCATATACTCATTTGTGCTGAGGAATCAAAAATGAGGGAGATGAAATTGGCTTATTCACACGCTCAGATTGTCCCAGCTACTTTCCAAGCACAGTCCTCTCTCTTCTGATACCATGTTTTCTTCACGTACCTCTTTAATGCCAGGATAGATGTAATTTTTTTCCTATTTCTTTTTCAAAATGAGCCAAGGAGATACAATGGTAAATCATATATCGTGATAATTTTGCAGAGTTTGTGCTTAGCCTTGAACAAGAGGACAATGGGGTTTTTACAACGGGATTTGGGAAGACATATTTTCTGTATAAATTGAGGATTTAAGAAAATAATAGGGCAGCATATATAGAAGAACATTATATATGCTTTCAAAAGAAGAGTTAGTGAAGAAACAATCCATTAAAAAAATTCCATAATAAAAACCTTACGATTGAAAAGCTTTGTTTTAGGACAGACCTATTTTCCCCAGCTGTTCTCACAGGGCAAACAAACATGAAAATATGCATTTTGGTACTTGTTTTATGGAGTGATTGTAGCAACTGTGGGAAGCAAATTTCTCTCTAAGTGTAACGTCTTCATTTTTGCTGAGAAATATAAATGAGAAACAAGATTGTTTAAAAAAAACTAGGGTGATGTTCTGTCTTCTTGCACTCTTATTTTAACTGTAGTTCTGAGTTTAGATGCAAGCTCTGAAATCTTTTACCCCATAATCTTAATCAACCAGTTTTACAGTGAGATGTATCTGCAGCATTTCTGCTTTTTGGATTTGGTGTAGTTGACCCCATCCTCTGAGAGATCAGGGTGCAGCAGTGGCACTGCCCACTTTTTCACAAAGTTTTAACAGCTGTGGGTACCAGTGCTGATTAACACATTCATTGAGAAGACTGGAATCAGTATCTAATTCTAACTGCTTGTGGAGCCTTCCTTTGCATGGTTATGTTTAATAGCAGAAATGCAGCATTGAGAATTATGAGTTAGTGTAACAAACTGCAACTTCTACCTGTTCCTGGCCCAGGTGAATATTCCCTACTAAAGATACATTCACCTAGTGTCCCTGTCTGTTGGTTTCATGAAATGTGTAGGGTCCTTCTCTGTTTCTGGGTTGTCTGTCTATAGGAGCTGAGAAATATAGATGGTCGTGGAATTTAGCTGGTCATGAAGGCCGAGATCCAACTCTACTGTTGGACTTGCTGTGTTCATTCAGTAGGTTTAGCCAGTAGGTGGGCACATCAGAAAGACTTCTCAGGATAATCTGTGTGAGCTCTGTACATACTTATGTCTGGCTGGCTGTGCATGTGGGCTGATAGTTCAACTCTTATTCTGTATGTTACATGCAGAAATGATATATATGGTATATTCAAGATAAAAGGTCCAGAAAACCAAAATCCAGCCATCTGGACAGCTCAATGGCAGCCACTGCTAGTAGTCCTTGTAATACTGTTAACACTATTCAGCTATCGCCTTATTTCTTGGTCTAAGCCTCAGCTTGACTTACACCATGGAGGTCAAGTCGAGAGCAATTCAGACAAAATTTATACAGATTACTTTCCAAGGTGCCACAGTCATGCTTGCTTTTAGACTGTTGCTCAGCAATAATGTGGAGAAGGGAGAAAAAGTCTCTTAAATATATGTAATATAAAACTAACATTTTAAATATTTCAACATTTTAAATATATTTCAAGTATTTTTAATAGTATGGTAACTTACAGGATAGTACCTAAAACTGCATTTAATTCCTTCTGGGAGAAGATGAAATTGCAATTTAATGTTGATTCTAGAATTTCTCAGATCAAAGTGCTGTGGGAAATGAATAATCAAAAGCAATGTTTTAATAAAAAGCTTTTATATTTACTTCCAAATAATTTCTTAGATTTAAAGAATCATGAAAGCAGAAGATTTTAAAACTGCCTGTAAAATTAAAGTATCCTTTGAATCAATAGATGAATTCTGATTTTGCAAATACGATTTAACTTGATGTGTTATGTTGAACTGTGAAAGTGAGGGGGGCTGACTTAGCAGATTTGAGAATTACTTCCATTGAGACCTATGATGTATTTTGCAACAGTGATTATTTTATATTATGGGGACTTGAGGGGGTGGATTTTGTTCAGCAAAGGCAAATGCATGTGGGCTGGAATAACCCCACTCAGTAGTATGGGCTGGGAAGCCACTACTTGGGTAGGAGCGGATGTGGTGGAGAACCCAATGAAACATGAGTCAGCAGTGTGCCCCTGTGATAAAGGTGACCAGCTCCATCTTGAGATACATGAGCAAGGCCATAGGCAGCAGGCTCAGAGAAGTAATGAGGCTGGACATGACCTGGCAGTATGTGCTTGCAGCCCCGAAAGCCAACTGTATCCTGGGCTGCATCCAAAGCAGTGTGGCCAGCAGCTCGAGAGAGTGGGTTCTGACCTGGTGCTCCACTCTGGGGAGACCCTACCTGGAGTGTTGTGTCCAGCTCTGGGGTCCTCAGCAGACAAAGGACATTGACCTCTTGGAGCGAGCCCAGAGGAGGCCACAAAGGTGATTAGAGGCATGGAACATCTCTCCTATGAGGAAAGGCTGAGAGAACTGGGATTGTTCAGCCTGGAGAAGGGAAGTCTTTGGGGTGACCTGATTGCAGCCTTCCAGTACCTGAAGGGAGCCTACAAGAAAAATGGAAAGGGACCACTTACAAAAAAGAGCATGTAATGACAGGACAAGGGGGAATGTTTTCAAGCTGAAAACATTAGTTTAGAATAGATACTAGATATTGGGAAAAAATTCTTTACTGTGAGGGTGGGGAGGCACTGGAACAGGTTGCCCAGAACAGCTGTGGATGCCCCATCCCTGGGAGTGTTCAAGGCCAGGTTCAGTGGTGCTCTGAGCAACCTAGAGTAGTGAACGGTGCCCCTCTCCATCGCAGGAGGGTTAGAACTAAATGATCTTTAAGGTCCCTTCCAACCCAAACGATTCTATGGTTATTTCTCTCTGTTTCTGGAGTAGTTTGGCCTCCTCAATACAAGCAAGATATTATTGTGATGGGCCAGCCAGAGGCCATAAGGATGAGATAGCAGGCTGGAAACCACCACAGGGAAGGGGAGCCTTCAGGAGTGCTGCACAGCTGTACTGCTCCCTAAGGTGTGGCATTCTTGATATAATGGAGATCTATCAGGAATGGTGAGGATGGAGCTGGATTTTTCCAATGTGCGGAGAAGTAATGTGAGGGACAATGGACAGAAGTTGCAAAAAGGGAAGTTTCAGCTTGGTACAGGGAAAAGAAATTCTTAAAACCAAGAGAGGCCGAACACTGTAGAGTGCCTTGAAAGGTTGTGGAGTGTCCATTCTTTGGATTATTCAAAATGCAACTGGATGTGTCTCTGGGCAGTGTCCCCTCACTTACACTGCTTTGAATGAGGGCTTTGACAAGATTGATGTCCAGAGGTGCCTTCTGGTTCAGGTTATTCTATGATGCTGCATGAGCTTACACTTCTGTATAATCTACTGAAAATCCAATACTAAGTGTTAATTCTAATGCAAAGTGTATACTGTGAATCTTTAAATGTCCTTATTTTCCAAAACCAATAATATAGTAAAGTTATTACATAAAGTTCTTTGTTTGGCTCCCTTCTACCTATGTTACTTTGAAAAGTTTTATGAAAGGCTAGTACTTGTTGCAAGACAGAAGTTATTAATTAGGACAGGTAATCATTTTCTGGAAATTATAGAGGTTTGTTGTTTATGTTACAGCTTGTCTTAAATTGAAACTGTGCTTGCTCTTTTTCTCTTTTTAAAATGTTGGGTTACATCTGAGTCTGTTGAGGGGGCACTCAAGTTGCACATACAGCACAGAATGACTCTTAGATGATGCTGTTTTTGTTAATTGATTTCTTTTAATGTCTGTGGGCAGTAGTGTATTATTTGTGAAAATACCTAATTTTTTCTTCTGTATTTCCTCTTACCAGTTCATTGAAACAGTAGTTATATTTAAATGGGTTTTTAATGACCCATGTAGAAAAGTGAAGCTCAAGGAATAATAAGAATTTGTGTCTGCCATGGGGCTATTAAAGTCAGTTCAGTCATCAGAAAGCCTATGAATTGATTTTGTGTTTAGTTTCTTTCATATCTAAACAATAATTGGCTACTCCCTTGCTGGTTATTTTCCTGAATTTATGTTTTTTTCCTCTTACATTCATCTGCCCATTCACTAGCAACTTGTATTTTGGGATGTTTTGGAATCTGAGGTGTCATTAGCTGAAATTTGATTTACTGCTGGGCCTTATTAAACAAGTACTCTTTAGTTCTGCATTGTAACATACACTGAGTAATATGCAGACTTCTTTGGGTATAAGTGATTTTTGCCAACCTTGAAGAGTTGCTAGAGAACTTGCTTGTATTCTTTTGCAACCTCCTTTGATTGTGTTGGTTGCACAGAATGTGTGTAGTCAGTTCTATTGTTGCCTTGTGAGTTCACTGTACACAATTGCCTGAGACTGGAAACCTTTTTTTGCGGAAGAAAGGATGCCAGTGATGTTTATATTTAAGTTTTCTTCTGTGTCCTCCTCTTGCTGCATAAGTCTGGAAGTGTATGGCCATGCTATAAGAGTGATTGAAATCTTCCATATCCACAGATCAAGTGGCTGTAAGAAAGTGAATGCAGGCAGAGACCTATACACTGGGACTGCAGGACAGGGCTGGGCTTAACCCTTTGGCATCAGGGTTTAAAAGGAAATGCTTGAAGTAGCTATTTTAGTAAAGATTATTTGGCAAGGCTTATTTAGAGTCTAGAATCTCATTTGGGCCATCAAAATCTCTATATTCAAGGTCTGTAAGTCTCCTGTGAAAAAGTTAGCTCAGTTATTAAGCATAAACTGAGAACCAGAATGCTTGCCAGCACTGGTGCCTCACCAGAGGTGCGTGGTTGAGCTGTTCCATTACTTGGAGCTGCCTCAGGGCTATGCTCCCTGTTTTCCTAGAACCAGAAAAAGACAAATTGTTTTGTCCGTGGATGTCCATCCTGCTGGAAAAGTTGTGCAGCTTAAGTGCCAGAAAACCACAGCAGCCATGAAAGGGAAGAGGACATCTGGGTGTTGAGGGGAAGTGCATGGTTCAGCCAGGGGGATCCAGACACATTTGTTTGCTCAACAGATCAACTGCTGAACCCTTGGCCACTGAACAGCAGAACAAACGTCCTTATAGGAAATTATCTGATAAGTGTCCTTCTTGTAAGAATAAACCAGATATTTAAAATGGCTTCTAATCTTAAAAATATAGGTGATTTCAGTTTCACTGTGTCAAAAAGGGTGGATAAGAAGTGTAGAGCCTCTGTGAAGCCCACAGGATGTGAAAATCAGAGGAACAGTGGCTGTCTTTCTAGTAGGAGAATGGAGCTGTAATCCTAACTGATGTTGAAATAAATCTGAAATCGTTACTGGTACTTACACATGAGCCAATATCAGATTCATCAATAAATATCACAAAAGAATTGGCAAAATTTGGACAAATACTTAGGAGCATGCAAAATTCTTACTTATCATAGTGGTGGAAAAAGCACAGCAAAAGTTTCTAGCTCCATAAATTTCTTGTGAAGTGGAGGATTTCTGGTTTGTTGCTTTTGTGCTGGAGAGAGATGACCTGATAGGAGCATTTGATAGTGATGAATTGTTTTATATGGTCTTAGTACTTAATGAAAATGTAAGCAGCCATTGCTAGTGCAAATAGTTTTTAAATCCAGTTAATTAACATTGGAGTACTTAATCTAGTCTATTAATTAAGACTGCATATGTGTTTACTTATTTTTAATTACTTTAGAATAGGTGGAAATTGTAATAATTAATGTTGGAATGCAGACTGCTGCTGCTGTGTCAATATTAAAATAAATCAATCTTCTTGCTTTTTATTAATTTAAGTGAATATAACCTGGTTAGTATGATATGTTGAGTCTCAGACAGAGGAATATAGAAGCTCATCCTGGTATCTCTTTCAGAAAGAACTAAAGATTAGAGTGTAATTAACTCAGTAAAACATGCTGTTGTAGGAGACTGAATGCAGTGATAGCCTGGAATGCCTTCCTGCTCTCCCAGAGCTAAAGGTGACTCAGTAAAACTTTTTTTGTTTTAATATATCTCAGGCAGTAGAATAATTTCTTTGTAAGCCATTTGCTTAATGAAGTTAGTTTATTTAGCAAAAAGAATTCCATTATATTGCTCTCCCTTCTTTTTCTGTTTGGAAAGAGTCTATATGAGTCAAAAGAGAAGAGCATCAAGGTAACTGTTTTTTAAACCATACTCCTATAATTTTTTTGTCTTCAGAGAGGATAGGGGTAGCAATAAGAAAAATCCCTGATTCTTGAAACATACTAAAGATCACAAGTATGCTTTTTATTACTGGGGTAATTGTTGAGTGTTTCTCAACAGTTCAACAACTGCAGTTCTTTGCATTTCTAAAAAAGGAAGAACTGTTGGTCAAACACTGAATGTTGTTGCTTTTAAAGTAATTGTATCTGAAATGGAATGAGTCTTTCCTTAGTTGTCATCTGAATAGAGCTCCTTTCTTTGTATCTGAATGTGTTAATGAATATTTGAAACACACTTTTTCTTGAAAAAGTAGTGTATGCATTCACTGGGGGCAAAATTCCTGTGTTAATCAAACTGATGATTCTTCCTATGCCAGCTTACCTTGATGAATGATGCAGATCTATATTAAAATAAAACATCATTTCTGTTGCTTGTGTCATATTGTAATAAGAAATGTAAGCATGCTAGTCTAAATTAAAGCCTGTCCTTTATTAAGTTTGTTTTGGGAAAACAAAGTAGTTTCTTGCGACTTGATTTTGTTTTCTATATCCACATTTTTACTTTGGTGATTGAAAAATGTGAATAGTCCCGTTATCTCATGTGATTAAAACTGCTATAACCTTTTAAGCCATATTTGCATATCTTTGATGCATTCAAGTTCAGGCCCCATGGAATGGGGGGTGGATAAAAATTCCTATAACTTTTATTATTATTTATTATTTACTATTGTTGATATGATATGTGGTCTTTGGCTGTGGGATTTTATTGCCCCAAAAATTAAATAATTAAAGCATTTCAAATTACTCTAATGAGCTAATACTGGTCTAATATTGAACAACTGAGCTCTTTTCTTTACTCATGCATTATTATGTTTTTTTCAGTATGGTTTGTTCAGGCTTATGTCAGGTATTGGAAATAATAGAATGATTCTTGAAAGGTAGGGTAACTCCTATTTAGTAAGTCATTTATTCCTTATTAAAAAAGAGAAAATTGACGTGGAAGCAGTCACTTGACAGTAAAGATGATATTGTTTCTAGAAAAGACAGCCATCTTTGCTTTCTACTCTCTTGTAATCTGAGATCTAAAGCCTAATGAAATACAGTAGGCTTACCATTGACTAATAAAATCTGGTCTACTATTGTGTGCTCCATTCTTTGCCAAAATCAAAACATCTCAGTGGTTAAACATGACTCACCGAGAGGCCTTTTTTTCCCCCTTGGAATAGAGCATTGTTTGTCACTGTGGATTCCTACACCAGAGGGTTCTTCATAGCTCCAGTCACCCACTCCTGTGATTCCTCCTAAGTTGCCAAAGTTGTGTCTTTGCGTGTTGTTTTGTTTTGTTTCTTGTTCCTCCGAAGATGGTAGTTGAGGTGTGATTTCTGGGCCTCCAGAGGTAAAAAAACCATATAATTCCTCTCCTTGAAAAATCTCCCTGGATTAAAATAAAGGGTGTTGGAGAAATGAGAGATAAATGCTTGGTATCATAATACAGTGCAAGACATTCAGCTGTCCTTGTTTCCTGTGGGCTTATCCTTTCCAGAATGTCATATCATGCTCTGGAAATGAAGATTCAACACTGTTTATTTGCATTAAGTTTTCTAGTCCTGAAGCATTTCTCTTTTATTATGAGTAATGAGTGTACCATTGCAGTGCTGTTTTACAATGAACTTCCTAACCTGTGTTCCTAATGCTGATTAGATTTTGAGAAGACTTAGCATGACTTGTGTTTCTTCACATGTTATATGAAAAAAATGTTAAAGCTTGGTATGCTTTTTAATGGAACTCAAGCCTTTTGAAGGTTTGATGCTGTCAAAACAGTGAATACCTGTGAAAGAACA